>CAOLHI010002915.1:0-214488 GCA_948474755.1 Ctenosaura bakeri
GGGTGCATGAAATGAAGTATTGTAGGTATATTCAGCAATGGCACCTATTGCTTTTTCTTTCTCTATCTTTATTCAAGTTTTTCCATTGTGCTTTAATTTTGCTTTATTCCCCTATATTTTAGTGAAGCCTAGTTTGTCCTGGGTATTCAACTAATGGCCAAATGCTTGGCAGGAGTAGAGAATCAATTGCCTTTAGGTAGAAATGCTAGCTTTGTGTGTGTGTATGTATGTGTGTATTTGATTTTTTTGCATAATGGTTGTGAATTAATAGAAGCGGTCTGGGTGTGTCTTATATTAACCTCAATAGATAATGGCACATTCTGTGCAGTGAATTGTACTGAAAGAAAGAATGCTTCATTGCACAAGAGTTAAAAATTCATGGGTCCGCTGTTGATGTCTCAGGTGAGCTCCTGCCCTGGCATCTAATTGAGCACTTCTGCAGAAGTGCAGTGGGGTATGAGCTCTGACCCTCTCTGAGAAGAGAGGGGGGAAATCGACACCTGTGTATTTGTGCTGACCTAGCTTCTTTGTCTGACTGCTCTTCTGTTAGCTGTACCTCACAGGTAGCTGTGTGCCATTGTCTTATTGTTTAGTGTGGAGAATTAAAACGGATGTCCCATAAACATGCATGGAAATCAGAAATGGCAGGCATTTGAAGATTTAGAAGAAATCTGGAAACAAGGAAAGATTTAATCATTTAGGAGTCCTAGTTATTTTAAGCAAGAAATAATATTTTTCGGTGCATTTTCTTCAGTTGGTGTTCTGAGGGCTTGAGGAGTGAAAATTGGTTTAGAGGCAATGGAAGCACAGTCTATCCTTTCAGCAAATTAGATACTGACACTCTATCTATTATGAATCATTAGGTTTTAAAATACACTTACCTAATAGGACATAAAGGAATGAGTCTTGTTGCTGGCAGTGGGTTGGTAGAAAGAGTGGTTTGTGTGTGTGTGTGTATGTATGTGTGTGAGACAGAGAGAGAGAGAGAGAGAGAGAGAGAGAGATGTCCTTTTGCTCTTTTGAGGGAAGCTTCAAGACAGCCAAATCTGTCCTGACAGGTACACACTCTTCAAAGAAAAAAATGGATTTAATAATAGGGTGTGTGTGTTCCAAAACCTTTTAAAAACCCATTTCCCCTTTTATAGACATACAAGCCTCACGCTTCTTTTCCAACCTGCTTCCCCCAATATTTTATTTGAAATTTGAAGTCTTGTAGGGAAGAGGCAAGATAAAAGTCCAACATAAATCAACGAAAGCAATTCAAAGTTTTTGTGGAGTTTTTCTTTTGTTTGTTTGTCTTTTGTAGAGTTTTGGGGAAAAATTATGTCAATTACCCAAAACACTTACATGAATTATTGCACAATTCAAAGATAAAGAGAGCTATAAGGAAGTGTCACAAGTCATAGAATAATGCAGTAAGCTATGTGCCAAGGGAGCAATTGCTTTACTCCCGTTTTGATCCCCCTTTACATCATGTACACACATTTTGCACAAATCCTGAAATGTCTACTGGATGGGGGTGAGGATTCTTTCTTGTTGAGAATAACTGCTTAAAATGGTAAGTCATTGCTCCAGGAATGCTTTGCACTGTTTTCTCCTTTATGCACCATTCCCCCCCTCATTCGAAACAATTATGTTAACACTGATATGCTGTGGAAGGAAAGGCCACATTCTCTGCAGATGCCACCCTGAAATAGTAGTTTCAAAGTTCCTGCTTTCTCTCTCTTTTTAATGGGTGAAGGAATAGTCCTTGATTAAACAGCCACGGCTTTACAAAAGGGAAAACATTAAAACTGAAAGGTTGCAAAACTGAAACCATTGCAGCTGCTTTTGTTGTGGATTGGGAAATGTGGACAACCAAGAAAATGAATGCTTCTTTGTGTGCATCCTACAGGCTGCCTGCTGGTGTGTGTATGAGAGATTACATTGCTTTCTCACTTCCTCCTAAACAATGCACATTGTATATTTTTCAGACATCGAAAATTGTCATGTACAACTAAAAGAAGGTCACTTTTAGCTCTTCACCTAGGGATAAAATCTGACTGTGTTCCATTTGGGGATTGGCCTATTCTTGATGTCTGCTTTCACTGTGAATTCAAATTTATTTTCTTCTTTTATCTATGGGCTTTTTAAGACAAATAGATAGTGATGTGCTACTTCTGGAAGGTCAGGGCTATGCAGTTCAGGGATTGTGTGATTCAGTAGAGAAAACAGAGGAGACTTGTATCAATCTTTTTCCCCAGATAGTACAGCAAATGATGTGTGTGTCTTTTTTTTTACTATTTTAATGTATTTTTTTCCTTCTAAAATGTGCTTGCAACATTGCTGACAAGCTTTGGAAAATATATTTGGATTTAGGAAATATATCTGCATATTAAGTTACGAATAATAAAGCTGTAAGTAAGTCTTCCTAAAGCTAGGGAAGGAATTACATTCAGGAATGCTGCTGTAATCTCTGTAGGGCAGCTACTTGGTAGATTTGTACACAGTCGCAGTTTGGCAATGTTACTTCTTCAGACTATAATACCCAGACTCCTTTACCAGTATGGGCACTGGTTGTGCTGACTAGGGGATGATGGGACTTTGAGTCTAAAAAGGAACTTTGGTGAGCTTTGTGCGTGTCAACTGCATATCCTGGGTAAAGAAGAAGATAAAGGCAATTATGTTGAGTTAAACTCACAAAGAAAAAGTATCTTTTTAAGTGAAAGCGTAATTGTTCTCCCTGAAGAGATTCAGGACAGACCTCTGACAAAGAGAAAATGAAGATAATTAAGGCTTGTTTTACTGCCTACATGCTGGTTATTGGTTTGTGGTAGTCAATATCTGGAGTTCCATGCAATTCTTTAGAGACATTTTGGATATATAATGACATTAAACACCTTTCTTTCAAACACTAATGACAATTTTTGATGTACATTTGATTAGTTTAATGAAGGCCATTAAAACTGGGAGAAGCAAATCAGAATTAACATGTTTTATCAGCACGGGTGCAGCTCTCCCCAGAATAATAAGTGGACCAAATCAGGATGAACTGTTGTTCTTTAACTTTTAACAGCCTCCTTCTTCTCAAAGTCATGCTGTCACAAGGATGCAATGTCTTATAAGCCAGTTAATGGATAGTAAGATACATTTGCAGGTGTGCGCTGTCAGTGATGTATTTAAGTCTTTTACTCCAAGTCTCAAGTCAGGTCCCAGATCTCTACCTTCAAGTTTCAAGTCCTTGAAGATACTTTCAAGTTAAGTTTCAAGTCAAGTCTCAAGTATGAGAGCCAGCTTTATACCCCGGCCTATATTCCAGAATTTCTGGACAGAGTCTAATAAAGTCAGTTTTAACAATTTAAGCAGAGTCAGCCCTCTACATTTGTGATTTTGCCATCTGCAGCTTCAGAAGTGAGGAATTGGATCCTTCTTACTTCCCATTTCTGAAGCTAGAGGATTTTTCAGAAATGAGGAATAGGATCCTTCTTACTCCACATTAGTGAAGCTTCAAAAGCTTTAGAAGGAAGGATCCTTCCTCCTCAAGCCCATTGCCTAACACAGCGGTTCTCAACCTGGGGGTCGGGACCCCTTTGGGGGTCGAAGGACCTTTTCACAGGGGTCGTCGCTCCTCAATCCTGCCCCCCTTTTAAAAGAAGGTGGCCTCACAGCCAATGAGAGCAGTGCTTCTGAGACCCCTGTGCTCGGGTTCAAACTGCAAACCCCAGGATTCCATAGAATGGTGAAAGTGGAATAGTGCTATAACAGTCTAGTGCAGAAATAGCCAGGATGACTTTCTCCTCTCGCTTTTGTTGTGCGTGGACCCTTGGCACTTGCCACATGCACGTGTTGTGTTCTTCACCCTGACTGTCTTGCATTCCTCGCTTTTTGTATGTTCAGCATCCGCACTCCCTTTAAGGGAGGGAGGAAGGGAGGGAGTGAAACAAAACACGTCTGCTTATACCGCCGCCATCTTTCCTCTCTCCCTGTCCTTTCCTTCCTGCGCCTCGTGTAAAATGTGGGCTGTTTTGGCATTGCCTTTGGGAGTGACTGGCTTTTTGAACTGTGGAAACCCAACATTCAGAACTAGAACTACTGCCTTAATTCTGGCATTGATGGACACTTTCTGTGCTCAAAAAAGGGGGAGGGTTACCAGTTTTTAGGCATTAGAAGTCTATCCAGTTCCTATTACTGATTTAGGGCAGTGTTTCCAAACTGTTTAATGTTGGAAATGACTAACTAACTAGCTAACTAACTAAATAATAAATAAATAAATAAATAAATAAATAAATAATAACGAAAATGATTTTATGGTTGGGGGTCACCACAACATGAGGAACTGTATTAAGGGGTCGCGGCATTAGGAAGGTTGAGAACCACTGGCCTAACACATTTGCTGTTCCCTTCTGAGAAACACATCCTGTTCTCTGAAGGTGCGTCTTGTCTTCTGCTCTGTTTTAGAAAACTCCTCCAACATGTAGTGGGGACAGGTTGCTGAATAGACCTCAAGCCTGCCTCAGATCCCATTGTCTAACCTATTTGCTTATTCTCCTTTGAGAAATGTGTCCACACTTTGGGCTTCAGACAGATTGTTATGTGACCAATAGGCAAAAAGAGATGGAAATATTGTTTAAAGTTGTAAGGTTTCTGGATGACTTGCTGAAGCAGGGGCAGCAAGTCAGTCACTAAAAATATACAAATCTTGAGTCAGGTCGAGTCAGTGCATTATGTATTGCTGAGTCAAGTCTGAGTGAAGTCACTGAAACAACTTAAGTCCAACTTGAGTCCAAGTCAGTTGACTCTTGTCTACATCATTGTGTGCTATCTTGTCAAAACTGAAACTGAGGGCCATTTCTGTACTACACTCTTATAGTGCTGTTATTCCACTTTCAACATTGTATAGAAACCTGGGGTTTGCAGTTTAGGGAAGGGCATTAGAATTCTTAGCCAGAGAGCTCTCTGGCCTCAATAAACTACAAACCGCAGAATTCTACATGATGTTGAAAGTGGAATAATAGCACCATCACAGTACAGTGTATAAAGGCCCTGAGGGAAGTATCTATATATTTTTTTTTATAAAACATTCTGTTAGTTTTAAGACTCTCATGATTTTATTTATGGCACTGTAGTCCATCCTCAAGCTTCAAGACAAGGTGAGATTAAAATCTAAATTCATTTAGCTCTCAATTTGGTATGGAAAAATCCAGTGAGTCCCATTTCTGTCCGATAAACACCCCACGTGTGGAAAGGGCCAATGACGTCATTCTGTGCACCCCTAAACTATGTTTTTATACTTTAGGATTCCTTATTAGTGCACTTGCTTGAAGTTAGTACCTATCCACACATCAACACTTGGACTACCTTTTGCTGTGCCTGCATGTTCAAGGTGGAAAATGTCAATGTATTTTACTAAATACGCTCCTATTAAAGATGTAAATAGCATTGATTTTGTTTAAGGGGAATAGCGTGAACAAATGGTTCAGCTAAACTGCTACATACAAATCATTTAAGCTTCAGTAGTTTTGTTTCAGACAAAGAAAGAAATTCTGTAACAATGTTCTGTAGAAGTTAATAGATAAAAAATACATTAGATGATCGTATAATTGAACCTGTAGCAGCCTCCCCACCACAACTCCCACCCTCATCCTAACACACAGGCCAAGAAAAAAAAATGCAATATGATCTGCAATAGAATCTAGTTTAAATCACTTAGCCTGTATTGATGCTTCAGATAAGGCATTAACTGGAAGATTAAGAGACAGCTTGAAAGTCAGCCACAGTGGATGTCATTTGTAAAGGAGATAAGTCCCCCCCAAAAAAAAGGGGGAAAAAAGAAGCCCCCCAAAACCCTCATTGTAGAAGTTAATGTGAAAATGAGTGCTAGAGCATTTGCAATTTAAGTGAATTTTCATGTGCTGATAAATACCTTTCTGGCCTTTTAACGTCAGTTTTCGCTACTTCCTTATAGTAGCTAGAAAAGTACTTTTTAAAAACTGAATAGCAGGGATATAATATCATTTAAACAAGGGTAGTTGGGAAGGCTGAACAAAAATGTAAACGGTGCTTTTCTTGTTTCCATTATAAACAGTGAAAAGTGACTTTATACATCTGCTGCTGGATGAGATAAAGCATGTCAAAATACAATGTTCTACTCTCCTTTACAGAAAAGTTGCTGATATGGAATTACATATCATACCTTGAAAAACAGGTGGCTGGAGGAAGCAGACTTAGTTGGAGCTGGAATCTGAAGTGGGCGGTTTGAACATTGGGTTTAAGGATTCTGCCATGACAAATCCATTTTTTGGGTCAATTACAGACAGTCTGAAGTCCAAAGATTTAGAAGATCTATAAATGAGATGGATCTAGATCAGGCCCCTTAAAGGTGTCTGTTGCCCACTGCTGATGACAACACCAGACTCTAGAGCCAAGAAGCTGGGTCAGAACACAGGAAAAATACAGAATTTGGGCTCTCAAAACATCTCCATGTTCAGCTTTAAAATGTTGGGTTTCTGTGAACATTTCCCCTGGCTACCCACCAAAACTCAAGGGCTTTTACGAGTAGGGGAAATACTTTCAAAAACTTGATATGCAATCTATTGAAATTGATGATGACTTGACTTCTCAGTTGATTTCAACAATCAGAGTTGAAGAGATTTCATGCTGAAAACAGTGACATATTCCTGAAGACTATTCCCCAAGAGTCTTCAGTGGTTGGTTTTTGCTTTGCAGCTAACATTTTGAGGCTTCTGCCACCTTTAAATCTGCTTAGTGAAATGGGCAATGGTGCACAGGTTAATAAATATGGATGTTGTCCATATTTGGATGTTTGAGCCCTGAGTCTCAGGCCATTTCTGCACGGGGTTTTTTAAACGGGGCAGAGCGTCCTCCAGGGAGGACGTCTGCACCTGGGACTGGACTGGGTCAGACCTACTGAACATAGATCCACATTCCAGCCTGCTCCCGAACAACCCCAAGTGGTCGTCCAGCGTGCTTTTAAAAGATCGCTAAAAACAGGTCTTTCAAAAGCATGGAGTGCTCCACTGCGAGCCTGCTCCCATATGCAGATTTGCAGGCTCTCATTGGTGTGAGCCTGCAATCTGCTGGGGGCAGGCTTTAGGCTGGCGAGCTTCAGCGGTTGGTCAAGATCCTCCACCAGCTGGAAGCTGCCATTTTTGTCCCCGGAGCAGTGCAGGGCGGTGGCCATGGACTGCTCCAGAGAAGCGTGGACCGGACCAGGGAGCCCAAAAGTCCGGTGAGTAGCATCACCAGGCGATTCCCTCGCCCAGTGCGGAAATGGCCTCACTCTCATAGGGAACCTTATTTTTTAGTACAGTTTGGAACATACTATCCTGAAAACTTTTTAAAAAATCTGATATACTGTTTTATGCAGCCCCTCCTATCTTCACCTCTGCTTTACAAGAAGCTACAGTTTTCTGTTGAATGCTGAATCAAGAGACTGTAGTTTTTTCCTAGCCAGAGTTTAAACAAACTATCTCTTGCCTGCTTGCTCATCTGCCTTGCACAAAAAGACCGCTCTGCACGTAAGGCCCAGGATGTCTCCTACACACAAAAAGAACTGCAACTTCTTGAGGTGAGCTTTAGATTATTCCCACTGCTGGTCTAAGAAGATATGCAAGAAGGATTGGTTTTAAGGACAGGCAGAATAATTAGCTGATATTTATCTTTTCACTTTTCCTAGAAGATTATGCTTGTCTGTCCATCCAAAAACAAAAACCCAAACAAACAAGCAAAAACAAGCAAACAAACAAACCTGTAAAGATGGCAGTGATTGTCTTTATCTGTATGCAGAATGCTGCTCGCAGCAATCTGGTACCTGTAAGAGTCTGTCACAATTGTAAGCTTCTTCAAAGGCTTATTATATAGATGTAGGTGTGGAAGGTAATGCTGAGCTGAGCATTTAATGATTTTCTACCATCTGGCATTAGCAGTGATGAAATAAGCTGCACTGGTATATGTTTTGAAATGGATTTTGACATATAATTTCTCACAGGTTTTTGTTTTGCCCCCACCCCCTTTTCTTGCTAAATTGCGTTATCTTCCTCAGATGCTGAGGACAAAGATGGGAACAGGTGACAGTGAGGACATGTAAACTGCTTTACAGTATGATGGACAGTGAAATCAGACTGGGATTAAAGGAGGGAAATGTGACAGAAATAGTTTACAGGAAGCCATAAAGGAAACCATAAAGTAATGTGTGGGGCTGGGTGAAGCCTGGATAGCTAGATGAATTGTCCAAAATTATCTGAATAACTGTAATTATATTGCACTATCTGGGATACCAGCTTTCTATCACTGATAAGGCAAGGACTGAGGACCAAAGCTGATATTCCTGCCTTAATTTTGCCACTGCAAAATTAAACTAGATCTTAATGTGTGGCACTCAACACAAGTTTCTATTTTGTTTGCACATTGTACCTAACACAGCTGGAAGGCAGAAGCGCTGCTTGGTTTAGCACAGACAGAATGAACACCCATCCCACTTGCAAATGGTGTTACCACATTTTTAATATAACAATAACAGACCCAAAATTCATTATGTGAAGGGCTGACAATCAGGAAGGAGTTGTTAACAATTTTCTGTTCCACCTAAATAGCAGATGAAAGTATTGATTTCAGTAAACTTAGCCATGCATTCCTCTGTAAAATTAACACATTATCTACATATGTTACACGATGCACACATGTCCGCTGTCATGACAGGCCCACATCCCAAAATACAGGATTTGGGGACAGTTCTATTCAGTCTATGTAAAATGAAGAGCATTTCAACCCTCAAATAGGGGAAAACTTTTATAATAAGGAATGCCTGACAGTCCTATAAGGGACAAGCTTTCTGGCCCTCAAATAAGGAGCACCCTTTATAGTGAAGACACCTGGCAACTCTTCCTACAAGTCAGATGAACTCTCAGTGTCTTTATTTATAATTTATGGTGAAACAGCTAGTCTTGAACGTACCCTCCTTCTGTTACAAAAATATAGAAAATGAATTTATTTATATTTACAATGAACTTTGTGTTCTGTCTCTGTGGTCCATCATTATAGCTTAAGTTTGGTAATTTAAATGCAAACATTTGCATTTAAGCCATTACATTTAGATATTACCATGTAACTAACAAGAGAACAGGAACTTTTAATCCTGACTAAATGAAATGAGATTTAAGAGGCTTCATGGCAAAGCTCAAGCATTAAAAGCTCATAAATCCATTCCTGTAGTGTAAGTAATAGTAGTTCAACAAATCTACAACATCTAAGGCCATTTCTATATGATGTCGCTATTTCGCAATAGCAGCGAGTTGTTTCTGGTTCAGTAGCTGTACTACTGCATAATGCCATCACTGTCCAGCCTCTATCCTGTCCCCAAGTGTTGCCAAACCACCATATTCTATTTCTGGAAAAACTCCTTTAGCACTTCAATCCTGTCAGCTGGCTCACTGCAGAGCCGTAATAGCGCTTGATAGTGCTTCCTGTTGTCTCGAATCCAGCAGTGGGTAGAGTGTGGGCACGCCCAGCTTGTCCCTCTCGCTGTGACTCCCATGGTGCATTAATTTCGAAAGCTATCACCTCTCTGTATATTTTGAATTTCTCCTTTGAGTTAAAGCTTTTTATTTTTTAAATACATTTTTAAGCTTTATAGTGCAAAAGTGCAATAGTGTATTGGTGTGTCATGCCATTACAACATTGCTGTGCTAGTATGGCTTCCCAAAAACCTCCGAAACTGTCCCATCAGGGGTGGTGGGGCAAGGTGAAGGCTGGGAAAGGGAGTGGCCAAGGATGCTGTAGTGCAAAAGGAACACCAGTTGCAATACTGCTACTTATCCAACTAAGGTGGAAGACTGTGGAAAACAGTGTTCCTAATTTGCTGCCATCATGCAAGTGACAATGCCACGATTGCAATGGTATATCATGCTAATGGTGTCTAGTGTGGAAATGGTCTAAGTCATGAAGAAATAGTATTTTTCAAAGTATTCAGCATCTCACTTTGTGCTGTGTGTGAAACGTGACCTTTCAGAGTTTTTTTTTTAAAATCATTTTATTAAAATATTTATATCCTACCCTGTGTAAAAAGATCTCAGGGCAACATATAGAGGAAATCAGTTTCAAACAATTGAGAAAACTTTAAATTTAAAACAATGCAAGAATAATGTAAACAGTATTAAAACATATAAATCTAGCTATTAAAACAAATTGAAACCTGCACAGATTTTGAAGAAATCACCAGACCCAAAAGGCTTTGATCAAAAGCTATGTTTTAACCAAAGCCAGTGCCAGTTGGATCTCCAAGGAGGAGCATTCCAGAACTTGGGCACCAAAGCGGAGAAGACGCTCACCCATGTCCTCAAAACATATATTGCTCCCACTGGCAAGACACAGATGAGGGACCCTGCTTTGGTAGACACACATATTGCACTGAAACTCCCATCATTGGCATGGCCAGTGTTCAGGGCTCACAAGAGATGTAATTCAGCCACATCTGGAAGACCAAGTTTTCCATACCATAGCCTGAATACAAAGTACTTCTGGCATACTTTCAATGTTTCGTAGACAAAAACTAGGATGCAAATGCCCAAACAACATCAGATTGTGCTCAGGAAGGCAAAAGCTACACACAGGCCAGGAAAGACTGCAGCAGGTGGCCTTCTGTATTTTGTAAAGCTCTGGAGCCAGGAAACCTTGGTGCAGTGGCATTCTGAGTAGTTATTTTCATGATAGTTGATGGAACTTGATGGCTATGACATGCTTTCCCCATGGAGGGGGTGATCGGAGTCACACTCATACACTACTGTAGGCTCCTCTTGCTTCGAATGGAGTTGAGTCTCTTGCCCACAACAGCCTTCCCCACAACACAAGGCATAAGAAACAAGGTGCTAGGCTGTTGCCAAGATAAATACAAAACCAAAGACTCACACAAATACAAACATTTAGTTATTTAATTATAATCTGATTTTCTCCCAACAAGAGACCCATGTTAGCTTACAACAAGATTAAAACAAGATAGAACCAAAAAGATATGATACAAAAGGCAACAAACAGTTGAATTAACTGCCATGTAATAATTCCCATAATTTAAACACTGTAAAATCATTAAAAAGACATAATAATGATAAAAATGCAGCACACTCCTAATTTAAAGGTCCTTTTGTAAAACTTGAAATGAAATTAACTATACATTGCCATCCAAGCCAAGCTTCTCAATAACAAAAACAAGGTGTGTGTGTGGTTGGGAGCAGAGAAGACTAGTGCAGTGCAGTGAGGAAACAGGAGATTAGTGTTTAAAGAATGTTGACAGCATTGTACTGCCTGTAGCCTGTGGTTCAAAGGAACTGTAATGACATATGACAATAGTGCTTCATGGCATGTAGTCATTAGCTTCTGGTCATCCATTGTGGGAATATCCTCAAGTTCAAGGCTGGAAAGGGTGATGCACTGAGCCAAAAACCTCTGTCTTTGCTGTTTCATAGGATGTATATGCATTCCTGGGCAGGCAGAAGGATTTTCATTTTCATCTCCTTGGAATCAAGACCTGCATGTTTCCTTCCCACCATGCATATATGTCCTATGGCTAACATTAATAAGTCTGGAGATGTAAATGGAGCTAATAAAGTAGAGGAATGGTATACTGATCAGTTTCTTGAAGGAGGCACTCAAAATCCCTTGCTATAATCCTAACAATAAGCTGTTTTTTTAAAAAGAAAAACTTATTTTCAAGCCTTATGCAATGCTGCTGTTTTATATTTCTTCCAACTATATTAAGAAATAAAGTTTTCCTTTAGGGCTAACTGACTCTTTTCCTAAAAGGTTCCCACCATGTTCCTCCTCACAAAATGGAAATTCTTCATACACCAGTCATTATCCTTTCTCACTGGGGTGAATATAGCATCAGTAGATTTGTGTTTTCTCTCCTCCCTCTCGCAGCCCAGCCGTCTCTTTTATGTCTCTCTCTACACATCTTCATAGAGTATCTCCTGGGAACCATATTCTCTTTGTTCATGTTTTAGTCTTGAAATCAGTACTTGGATGTAGCTATACTTTACAGATTGGCAATTTCAGTATAATTAAGCTTCATGAATATGAAGGATCCTGTGGAATTCCCATAATGCCCTGTGGTTAGATTTAGCAGTAAAATTCTGTCTCTTCTCATTTGTGACCTATTAGCATGTCACTTTTGCTCAGCAGCTACATGATGTTGATTCTGAAGAACTACAAACTGCATATTTGTTAATTTTTAATCCTTGCCAGATTGACTCTGAAAGGTGCTTGTGCACAAGCATGTTTTTAACCAGAGTAAGATCAGATATATTCACAGATACAACTGCTGCAGCTTAGATTTGATAAGAAAGCGCAGCTTGTAGCTCCTTGAACTCTGGACAGAGGGCTTCTTTTGCATTAAGGCAATCACTACTGATTCAAAGTCTGCATGACAAACATGAACATAACAAGCAGGTTTGGCTGCTGTCACAATCATCTTCTTGTTCCTCAAAAACCAGCGTGTCTGGTTGGCTGAGGGAAATGCAGAACTATCATAACAAGCCTTCTCAGAGAATGGGACTGACACATTTCCAGGTGAAACTTCAACCGAATGAATGAAAATATAATGTTTTCTTCATAACAGAACTGGTTATGGCCCTTTTCGCACGTGACTTCCAACGTGAAATGGCCGTGGGAGCAACGTGGAATCACGAGGATGGTTCCGCATGATGTTCTCGCGATTGCGCGTTACTCCTGTAGTGATCCCATGGCAATCATGCGTTATTATCATTTTTGGATTTTTCCCGAAAATGATGCGCAATTGCGCTTTCCTCCCGCATCCTTCCTGCACTTACCTGGCATGCGAAACCTCAGGAAGCGCTATGGCCATGCTTCCTCCTCTAGTGCAGCCTGCGAAAGTACCCGGCCGCGCAGTGGAAAGAAGGGCAGGAGCTATATCACTTCCTTCCATCCAGCATGGAGCTGGTGCAAAGGGAAGCACAAGGGATGCGATTCCTTCTTGGAAGAGGCTATTTGCATGATCCCTGCGTGATGCCAGTGACACCAGGTAAGGTGCGAAAAGGGCCTATAACAGGCCTGGCCATTAAAGATGATCAAGAACTCATCTTTAAAAGAATAATAATCCAGGACCTTTCACTTTTTCACAGTGACCACCTTAGAGGCCTTATGTTAAAAAAGAAAAAAAAATAAGCTGATGCCGATTCCTCAAAAAGCTAAGTACAATGGAAGACCAATTGCAAATGCCTCAGTTAATGTTATTGTCACACTTTTTGCTGCTGTTCAATAAAAATTAAGAACAGGAGTAGCATATAGTAATCTCCTTTGGAGTGAATGTGAGGTTGGAGGATGGATAATCCTTGCATCACTAAGATTTTGGTAGAGTGCTGATATAGGTGGATGGATAATCAAACACACTGGTACTCTAGATTAGGTGATGCCTATTTTAGCTATAGTCTTGATGGGAAGACAGAAGCAGCTACAGGAAGATACAGTGAGCACCACCTTCTGCTTTTGAAACTCCTCTTCCCCTCTTCTTTCATGTAGTGAAGGGCTTATCATTAGGCATGGGGTGAATATTTTGAAAAAATGGTCATAGATGTGCTTCCTGAATATTGAGAAACCCTGGATTGATAAGAATATTCATAGATCAAGACTTAATCTGTTCTGTTTTTATTCAATTCTAAATTCACATGTGGTTTAACCAAAATTTTTATTTTCTATGCAAAACAACCGTGTGTGGATTTTGCGCAGAGTGAATCCAGACTCTGAATGAATAATCATCAAGAACTGTACCATTTTCAAAGAGCCTTTGTGCACTACATTGTTATAGTGCTATTATTCAACTGTAAGAAAGTCTTTGGTTATTTCTACACTACACTGTTATAGTGCTATTACTCCACTTTCAACATCTTGCAGAATTCTCATGTTTGTAGTTTACTGTGGCCAAAGAGCTCTCTGGCTGAGAATTCTAAATGCTCCTCCCTAAACTGCAAACCCCAGGATTCCATAGGATGTTGAAATTGGAACAATAGCACTATAACAATATAGTGTGTTAATAGCCAAAGACTTTCTTCCAGTGAGAAGAAAATTGCTGTAGGTACTTGTTGAGTCTGAGAAGAGAATTAGTGAAGAATTACATCCCCTTTTCTTGTGCAAACTTCTTCCTCAATTTTTGATTTTTTTGGGGGCAGAGTACTATGGGACTTTGGGGCAAAAATAAGATGCAAAATACATTTCTTCTGTACACAATGTTATTTTTGTGCAAATTTTTTTTAAAAAAGTCTTGAATTATGAAAAATTTAGTGGTGTTGGATGTTTTCATTATGTTAAGACTCCTTTGATAATCAAGGATTTGAACATTTGTAAGTATTTTTTTAAATGATTTTGAAACTGGGAGCATAAGCCATATGGAACTGCAGTGCTTCACTTTCCCACCCCATGCCTATAGATAACTAGTGCACCTTGGATGGTTACAGCCCAACACTGTTAGGGGGTCTTCACCACATCTGGTAAGCCTCTGTAAGACCTAAGACCAGAAACAAAGAGGGAGAGGGAGGCGGCAGCGGCGGCTTCCTCCTCCTCCTCCTCCTCCTCTTCTTCTTCTTCTTCTTCTTTCCTTGCTATAATTGTTGCTTGATTTATTTTCATAATGCTTAAAGGATAAGATGCAATAATAGGCTGCTATTTAGACAGCTTTTTATAAATAGCTTGGAGGAACTAGATTTGGATAACTTAATTGAGAATGTGACTAACTAACATAAGGACCTTCTGAAAGAATGACAAATCATTAAGAAAAGAAGTGACAAACTGACATTTTGTGTAAATCTTTAGAAAGATTTGATGAATCCTACTGGGAAGGATTGTTTGAACAATGCAAAGAACTGATAAGACCTTTCTTTGTTGTTCAAGTGGATGAACTGTTTGATAAAAACTGAGAAGGGAAAAATGTAGACTAATACTAAAATTGACTGCAATAGCTGATGAAGAATATGAAATAGGCTGCTTTAAGTAATGAATGAACAGACTTAGAGTTTGAAATTGATTGTGAAAATGGCTCTACAAGACTTATCAGTGGATGGTATTGCAGCTGTTAATGAAATTGAGAAGGAATCTTTTGATATGTTTAGATATAAATAAACTGATAGATCAATGGCTGGTTTAAAGGACATCAGTGGAAAATTTGGACAGGTGGTTAAGGTCTATATCTGCAATGAAATATTTGCAGGATGCTGTGTTTTCAGTGTGGAGTCTTGACTACCTCAAGGTATGCAGATTAGATGGTATATTATAAATCCACCTTTGTTTTTAGAGTATAAGTCATGACCAAATCTCAGGACATCTTCATTGCATTGTAAGCTGAATCATTTCCAGAAAAATCCAGGAACTAGCAACTGTCATCTTTGACTATATGACATCTAGGATTGACTACTGTAATGTTCTCAGTATGGAATTTCCCCTGAAGAAGAGCTGAAAGTTGCAGTCAGTGCAGAACGTGGTAGCTGTCACTTGACTGATGTGGTAGAGGTGCAAATATATTCACCCTGCAACACAGTAGTAGCAAAATTTCCTACCTATTCAGTTCCAGGAATAGTTCAAGTGCTGATAATCAGTGCCAACCAAAGTTATTTTGCTACTTGAAAATAATGTTTGTACAAGTTGGAAAATAAAACATGTTGGAAATGTTCACAAGAAAATGGAACCTTCTATCACATGTGGTGGAAGTGTTGTAAAGCTAAGACTTATTGGAGAAATATTCACAGGTCAATGACAGAAATTTTACAAATAGAGTTGCCTATGACACCTGAAATATATCTTTTAAATATGTTACATCAGATTGACAAGAAATATAATAGATATGAATATATAATTCTGTACATGGTTTCGGCTGCCAGGATTGTATATGCTAGATACTGGAAAAAAGAGGAAATACCGGAAATATAAGAATGGATACAGAAGGTTTTAGAATTTATTATTTTAGAAGACCTCACACTTAATCTGCGGGATAAAAAGCAGACAAAAAAACTCGATGATCTGAGATCAATTAAGACAGTAATAGAAGAAAACTGGATATAGATACGAAAGGAGTAGAATAGATCGGTAATTCTATATGGATATGATGAGAAATAGATCTGTATAATATAATATGTAACACGTATACTATAATATGTAATTTAAAGAAGCCAGTCTACATTGGAGAATATATGTTTATTGAGATCACAATAAGTTACTTAAATAGAGGTTCTATCAAGAGGTGAGGGGAAGTTATAAGAGAAATGGACAGAATATATGATAACATGGTAAAGAAGCTTGTTTTTAATTTGAAAATATGACAATACAAGTATGTAATGTGGATAACAGCTGTTTTAATAAAAATATTGGAAAAAAAAGAAAAAAGAAAATAATGTTTTTTTGTTCGTTTTTCAATCACCCATAGTGTTACCTGATACAGTTGGCTTTATCCTGTAGCATGGCAATGCTAGGCCAGGCTGATGTTGACCTTTAAAGGTAGTATGGCTCAGGGATTGATGTATTACAGAAAGCATTTTTCCCTGCATAAACTCCTCCGCCTTAGCTATCAGAATTTCTGGGTGGGCCCTGCTGGGAGTCCCTACACTGAAGGAAATGAAATGTGTCTGAAGAGAAATGGGATCTTTCTAGTAATTGCCCAAGGACAATAGAATAGTCTTATCAGATAGAAGCCATTTTTACCTTTTTGTTTGGAAAGAAATGCAGATTGCGACTTTTTAATTTAATTTAATCTAATTTGGTTGGCCAGTCATTGAGGTCCATTGAGCAAGATGAAGCTCAGATATGGGGAGTGGGTGAAAGTGCTCCTCCTCACCAGTCTCCTTCACTGCTTTTAAACTCAATTTAGAGTCAGGGAATGTTTCTGAGCCTGCATGCTTTCTGCACATGGTCGGAACATTTTTATTTATTTATTTATTTATTTATTTATTTATTTATTTATTTATTTATTTATTTATTTATTTATTTTGCACTTTGATGTCTGCTTTATATATGTAGTAACATTAATTACTTTCAAGTAAAACAGAAGAAATTCAGTTTGTATATGTTCACAAAGGAGGACCAAAATTTCTGCTTCCTAAATACATGCCTTTTCCCTTGGTGATGAAATTATATTGGAAATTACTGAGCCAATGTTTTTTATTATCACTATAAAGAATTAGGGCTTTTTTTTTCCTGCTGCCACTACAATTGTTTGGGAAAGACACGAATTCCATGGAACAGACTCCTTTGGCTTGCATCTTATAGGATGCAAGGAATGAAAATGTAACCTTCTAAAGTTTTGTTTAAAATAAGAATAAATTTTTCTACTACAGGTGCTCTGTGCTTAAAGTCTTCCAGGAAATGCACAAGGTAACTATTCAAAAAAGGCATGAAACACAGAAATAAGACTATGCCTTTTTCTTTGCTCTCAATTCTATTATGATATCTTAACAGTAAAATATATCTCCCCCCTCAAAAAAGGAGAAAAAAGAAATCAGAAACAAACTTCTTGAAAAGCATGACTTGCAACATACTCACAACATATTCACGGAACATTTTTTTTAAAGGATGTTGCAGCACAGATTGCAGGGAGCACTCAGCCAGCCAGCCAACCAGGCCATTCAGGTAAATGCTGGTTGTGGATGATGGTGGAGGGGGAGAAATGGCAGGGTGTTACCTCCTGTTGCCCTAGCAACCAGCTGTCTGTGTAAATGTATTGTGATAGGAAGAATTGCAGCTACTGGTAAATTGCTTTACTCTTCTTGACAACGCATGACACTGTATATTTCCTTGTAGCTGTGTTTTAGGAAACTGTTCCAGAGGCATCTGCATCAGAAAGCTCACTTCTTAGTATTTATTAAGCATTATGCCTTTGTTCTTGAAAGAGCTCAATATCAGTGCAAGGTCTCTGCTTTAATAACTGTGCTTCCTTAGGCCTGTAGCAATGCTGTTGGCGCAAGGTATGATGGTTAGGACCATCTTATGTTAAATCTAATTCACACTCCACTTTGTTTTGCCTTTTAAATATTTCATCCCTCCTTGACCTAGGATGTTTTTAATAATATCAAGGAGTGTAGCGAAGGTCATGCTGTACGCATGTGTCAGGCTTAATTGTAATTGAACACGTCATTCTTGAATTTCCTAACCCCTTAGGACAGAGAGTCAGAAATACTGTATTTAACATCCCAATTAGCTGCCTGGAGGCTGAGGATGTCATGGTTTTGTGATGGTGATGCCAGTGATAGCACAAGAACTTTTTTCCTTTTTTTTTTTTAATGATCCTTTTCTCCAAGAGAATACCGAATGGCAATGGGATGAGAGAGTTCTATAGAGATGGGCCATCTTTTTGCAGTAAAGTACATAATAATGCAATTTAATTCAATCATATCAGCTAGGGAAAGTATTACAATAATGTACATGTAACTTGCTTGACAGCCTGCAGAGTAATGAAGTTCGGTGATGAGTGCCCTTTGTCCAGCATGCACTAGACAAGTCTCTGGCATTATGTGGATGCAGGCAAGAGTGTGATGGCATTAAGACCATTTCTGCACTACACTGGCCCTTTCCGCACCTTGCCTTTTCATGGAGCTGGGGTGTGGGGATCGTGCGAGCACCCTCCGATGAGAGGCTCTCATGTCCCTGCTGCTTCAGCTCCGCAAGAGCTGCCTGCTCGCGTGAGAGCCCTGCCTCTTCCTTCTTCAGCGCAGCCTGGGAGTTTCCCGAGCTGCGCTGGGGCAGGAAGTGCGACCAGCACAGCTCTGTAGGCTCCACACAAGGTAAGTGCGTGCGGGGCCTGGGAGCAATGCATGATTGAGCACCATTTTCAGCTTGTAACTGAAAATGAAAAAGTGCGTAAACGATGCCTGCCAGCCCCTGGAGCGTCGCACAATTGTGAGTGCGTCATGCAGATCGCGCCTCACAATTGCACAACTGTCTAGGCACCATTTCAGATGGCAAATGCTGTGCGGAAAAGGCCCCTGTTATAGTGCTATTATTCTACTTTCAACATCTTATGGAATCCTGGGGTTTGCAGTTTAGGGAGGGGCATTTAGAATTCATAGCCAGAGAGCTCTTCAGGCTCAGTAAACGACAAACCCCAGAATTCCATGGGATATTGAAAGTGGAATGATAGCACTATAACAGTATAGTGCAGAAATGGCCTAAGGTTTCCAGGAGAAAAGAAGCACCAGTGGTATGTCAGCAAGACAGAAATGTCAAGGGATATTCTTGGCTATATAAATATTTGGAAGGAATTAGAGAGATATATTTTGAAATTAGTGTTAGAAATATGAAACATTCAGAACTGAAGACTTTAATTTGGTAATGTCTGTTTAAAAATATGTTCTCAAGTGAAAATTCAATTAAAGGGACATACATTATGAAAAACGATTGATTTTTTTTTAAAAAAAGTGGAATTCCAAAGTCTAGACCTTACCTTCTTCCTAGGTTAAGTCATGAGTGTTGCTTAAATAGTGTGCTGTTGCTCTGTAATCTTTTTATTGCTTCATACTCGTCAATTAGTTTCCATTTTTACCAAACATAATACATTTTTGTTTAAAAGATGTGACCCCTCAGAATAAATTTCTGATGAATGGCAAAATAGTTTAGGATTTGGATTAATGTCACAGAAGCACATTTTACATTTTTTTTTAAAGGGGACATTAATTTTTAAAAGTTGTTCATGTGGAGAAAGAGATAATAAAGGAGATGTGCTTATGTGTGAGCCATATGATGCATGTTTGTTTGTGTTTTGTCTACAGGGCCTGTGACTTGGCTTCCATTGTTCTTATAGTTTTGCATATCATACTGGATTGTGTATGCAAATATGAAAAATGTGCACTGAATTTTTTAATATAATTTGATATGCATCCATGACAGAGGTCTCACCTCTGTAGCTAAATCATGTTGTTCCTTTTCTTTCATGGAAGAGAAGGGCAAAGTTGATTTTTGTAGACCCAAATATGTCCATCAAGCAGAGGAAAAAAAGTAGAAGGAATGAAGAGATCTGATGTATGTAACAAACAGTATGCCTTTTCTGAAAATAAGTTCTGAGTTTTCCTACAAAAGTTATTTCAAATATCATATAGAACCATGCCCCATCTAGATTTTTATTTTTTTCTTCTTGTTAATTTTTTTACATACTGCCCTATACCCAAGGATTTCAGGGTGGTGTTCAATAAAATCCATTTAAACAGTTTAACATTGATTTCATTTGATGTTGCCCTGTGATGCTTGGATATTTATTTATTTGCTTCCTTGCTTGCTTGCTGGTCTGTTTATGGCATTATCTAGCACCTCTCAGCCCAACAATGTCCCTAAAGTGATGTACGATAGATAAAAACATTTGAAACATCAAATACATAGATAAAATCAACGCAAAACACTCCTTTAAAATAATTTGAAACCAGAACATTAAAACAGCCAGAGAAATTTCAAGGACTAAAGGCCATGTGGTACAGCACCATCTTAACTGCCAATCAGAAGCTTGAAACACTTGCTACAGAGACAACTCTGTCAAGTGTATATACCATCCTAGCCCCTCAGGGTGCTGGGACATACCACATAGCTCTGCTGAGACTCTCAAATTTCAGGCAGACTCACATAGGAGACAGTATTTCAGGTATCCCAATCCCAAGGTGTTCAGTGTTTTGAAGGTCAAAACTGGCACCTTGATTATTGAGCTTGGAAGCAAATTGAAAGCCAGCACAGTTCTGGTAAGACTGGTATTATACGGTCGCTAATATGCATACCTGACCACTGTGGCCAGATCTGCCTTCCGTAGAAAAGGGCATAGCTGGTTTGTCAACCAAAGCTGAGCAAAGATGCTCCTAGCCATTGGAGCCACCTGGCCTTCCAAGACCAACTTTGGGACCAACCGCAGCTGCAGGCTACAAACTTGATCTTTTAGAAACGAGTGCGACCCCACCCAAAACAGGCTGTCATCCTAACCCCAGGTTGGTTTTTCCACTGCCAACAGCACTTCTGTCTTGTCTGGACTGAGCCTCAGTTTTATCACTCACATCCAGTCCTTTATTGCATCCAGACAGCAATTCAGGACTTCCACAGTCTTCTTGGCATCACTTGTAAAATAGAGATAGAGATGGATATCATCAGTGTATCATATCAGGCTCACAAGTGCCCCCCTCAGCATTTTTGCCCCCAAGTGCCCTCTAGGGGATGTGGGTGTTCCCTCCCCAAGCCATTTTAGGCCCAAAAAGGACCCTTGTGGAAGTAAACCTGTCATTTCCAGTCCTTTCCTGTTTTGAAAAAAGAAAGAAAGCCCTCTACTAGGCCAAAAGTGGCCCGGAAGGTGCTAAAAACATAGGGAAAATGCCCCCGTAGTCCCTGAAGGCATTGGGGGCAAAAAATTAGTCTTTTTGCAGTGATGTATGCGTGGTGCGGGGTAGAGGCCCATAAGGTCTCCTAGGGAGCTACTTTGGCCCCTTGGTTCCCAACAGTTGCCCACCCCTGATGTAGATGTTAAAAAGCTTTATGGGAGAGTATTGAGCCATGTGGAACCCCACAGGTTAATGCTCAAGAGGTTTAGCAGGATTGCCCCAGTGCTGTCTTCTGAGAATCAATGCAGAGTCGCTTCTAGTTTCATCGACAACTGGAAATGCATTCTGTGGGGACAGGTAGGTGGAGAATGAAACAGGGGCAACCCTGGACACTTTGCAGCTGCTGGCCGCTGACCTGCCCATTTCTGGGTTGTGATGATTTTAATATTGGTTGTTGTGGGTTTTCTGGACTTTGAGGCCGTGTTCTATTAGTTTTTTCTTCTGATGTTTCACCTGCATCTGTGGCTGGCATCTTCAGAGGATCTGGTGGCATGGAAGTAAGACATAGTATATATACTTGTGTAGTTCCCCGGGTAGGAGGAAGTATACATATTCTGTCTCAGTTCCATGCCACCAGATCCTCTGAAGATGCCAACCACAGATGCAGGCAAAACGTCAGGAGAAAATACTAATAGAACACAGCCTCAAAGCCCAGAAAATCCACAACAACCTATGGATTCCAGCCATGAAAGCCTTCGATTTTTACATCAATTTCAATATTATGTATAACCTAAATCCTGAAATATTCTTATGTGGACTCAGAGGAATGTCTTTTGAAGTGATTATTAAATTAATGAAAAGAAACAAAAGAATCTATTTTCCCGGGAATTTTATCCTTGCATCTTTCTGTCAACTCAGGTATTTTATCAACCTTTATTGACTTTTCTCTTTTTAAAGCTTTGGGGGAAATGGGCAGAATGCAAGTGAATGATTGAATACCAATTACTCTCCCCAAAGGCACAATCCAGAGTTCAGTGAATAATTCAGTATGTTGGTGGATGTGTGTGTGTGTGTGTGTGCATGCAGTCCTATACTTTCTTCCTCACAAATTGCTGAACTCAATAGGACTTCCTTTTGAGGACAGCACATTCAGTGGTATGGATGAAAGGTAATAAAGTGCGTGTGCCTGGTTGTACAGCCTTTAGAGGTTGCCAGTGAATCATCTGTTCGCCTAACCCTTAGTTATCAGAATTATCTGTCTCTAGTGAAAGGCTGTTTGAATTATGCTTGACAACTCCATGGTGCAACCTATTTAAGAACTAAATTGCCACAATTACATGATTGGAGGAAAGAAAAGGAGCAACCTGGGGATTCTGAAAGGGCTCAGGAATCACAAAACTAGTCTTGGAGGCCGCATACAATCTGAGGGCTTCTTTTTGCCCATCCCTTTACCCACCTCTTTGGGCTGAATTCCTTCATCTTTTCTGATTTCTAATGATCCAACATTCTTTCTTTTGGGAGTTCTGATTTGCCCCTTCTCCTTTTTCCTCTTCTCAGACTGGAGAAGTTACCGGTAATTTTTTTTGCACCACAGCTTCTAGAATGCAATGCTGGTTGAGGGAGATTAAGAGCTGCAATCCAAAAAAGTGACTTTTCTGAGTTCCAGATGATTCATATAAAAAAGTTTGTAGCATTCTACCCATCATAATTCTGAGGTACTCTATTGCTGTAGGGAACCAGTCATGCTGGTATGGTATTCATAACCCTCTCTCTCTTCCTCTCCCTCCCTCCACCTCCTTTAAGTGGGACAAGACACATACTCTCCCAGCTTTGCACTGTGGGGGAATGCACAGCAGGCAAGAAAACAAAAATATAGTCAACATTCCTCAAATGGCAAACTAAGTGTGTGAGTTTGTGAAGGAAGGGCTAGGGAACCATGTAATTTTTGACCTTCTGAAGAAGAAGCTGCTGGATTACCACTCATGAACAGCAGTCACACAGTAGGGAGCAAGAGCTTCGAAGGACATAAACAAAATGTCCTCAAGTGTTTTTTCCCCCTCTTTTCTTGTTAACTGAAACATAAGAGTCTCTGAAGCTGATGCAGGCAAATGATGGGGAAATGGTATGCTCCAACGTTTTGACGTGCAAGGCACTATCTGAAATGCACCACAGCTCTTGTACAGCCTTATTCTCAAAATATCTCACAAATGCAGTGTGTACTTTCGTTTCTTTCTCTCTTGGGAAGTAATAGCATTTTCCTTGCAGAAGGGCAATTTGAAGACTTTGCTATTTGAGGGCTGGGCAAATATAATATTCCTGCAACAGAAGTGGGCCATGGGAAGAGATATCTGAGTTCTGTGTAACAAGTGAGGAAGAATTTAGGGGTATTTATTTATTTATTTGGCCTGATATAAGTAATAGCCTGGAAAGGATCTCAGTGATTCCTTGTCCATTCACCTCAATAGGCTTTAGACCATGCCTTGACCTACCCAGATTTCTTCTCCATCTGATGTTGATGCTATCCTAATGAAGGGCTTGAAATATACACACACACACACACACATTCTCTCACACACACACACACACATTTAAAAGAACCACATCCCAGAAACTGCTCAGCCAGAATGAACTTTGTGCTGGCTGAGAGTTTTTGGGAGTTACAGTCCAAATCATCACCATCACCACCCCCACCCCATACTTTTTCAAGCTCTGCCTTAATGACACAATTAGCCCTGGATCATGAATTAATTCATGATGGAAAAATGAGTTCTCTTTGAATCTCTACAGTTAAATGACATTTACATTTCTCTGCCATGCAAACCTAAGAATTCTAAGACTGAAGTTCTTGCCATGATAATAATAATAATGATAATGATAGTAGTAGTAGTAGTAGTAGTAGTAGTAGTAGTAAGTAGTCTGTGAATGTTGAGTCTTCCCTATCACTTGGGAAAGGAGGCAGTCTCTGCAAGAGTGTTTCAGAATCATTCTAAGCAGCTTTTATTGGTCATACCTGCCTATTTCTGTACAAAATTGTCTTTGCCTTGCAGAGTATGGAAGTAACAAGTTACATGTAACACATTTACCTCTACTGAGATACATTGGGGCAGGGATGCGATTTGGAAAAGGTTTTGAGGCTACCTTGCTCCCCAGAGGACCGCAGAAAGTTGTACACTCCACCATGCCATAACTCCAGTTTAAAGAGTTTTAAACTCAAAATGTTCCACACATCTTGCAAGGAGCATTTTACCATTAGAATGCTATTTTGGGCCCAAGTAAGGCCTTCTTAAGATACACTGGAAGTCAATTTCTAGCTTACTACATAGTTTTCAAAAGGCCCCTCTTAGGCCTGAAACAGCCTCATAGCAAAATACTTCACCATGTCTACTAGTGGATGTGGAATTTTTGTTCTGGAGAATGCTAAGTGACTATGAAGGAACACAAAAGCAGTCTTGGGAACAATGTGTTACCTGTGGGAAATATTTTGTTCACCTCTGGTGTAATGACTGTTGTTACACCTAGTTGCTTTTCAAAGATATACCTAGTTACATTCGAAGATCCGTTCTGGAGACATTGTAAAGGAGTTTTTTAAAGTTTTGTGCCATTTTCTCATTTTCTTATCAGAACTACGATCTCTCCCATTCAAAAAAAGAAAAAGAAAAAAGAAGCAAGATTATATAATGCAATGAGTTACCTTTAAAAATGACTTTCTGTACTATATGAGATTGATATTAGAGACCTTGCTGCAATGATGGATCAGCTTGTCAGGTACTTGGGGCAGCAGGATCTGCTTAGTAGTGGCCTCCGCGCTGCATAACCACTTCTTAGGCCATTTCCGCACTAGGCTGTTATAGTGCAATGATTCCACTTTCAACATCCTCTGGAATCCTGGGGTTTGCAGTTTTGGGAGGGGCCAGGTGGCCCCTCCCCAAACTGCAAACCCCAGGTTTCCAGAGGATGTTGAAAGTGGAATCATCATGCTATAACAGGCTAGTGCGAAACATCTGGTTTGGTGTTCAGAAAGGCTTTAAAAATCTTTCTGTTCCTGCATGCTGAGTGACTGCTTTGCTGCTATGGTTTGTGATAATTATTTTATTCTGGTTGCTTACTATCTTAAAAAGTGTGCTTATTTATTTATTTGATTTCAATTCTGCCTATCTGTCATAATTGGGACCTTAAGACAGTAAGCAACAAAACTGAAAAAGATACAAGTAAAAATAGGTACAGCTAAAAACATATTTAAATGTTTCAATGTGTTAAAACACAATGAAAGAAACTATAACATTCAGGCACTAATGAACTAAAAACAATTTTAAAACAAAGTGTTTAAAAAAAACCCCCAAAAGATAGTGCCAATCCATTAAAAGCACATTCTTGCAGAGCCAATTTCCCAAAGTCTGCTGGAAAAATAAAATAATTTTTTTGTAATGCTGATAGAAGGTCAACAAGGAGGCAGCCAGTTTAATCTCTCTTAGAAGGGAATTAAAGAGCTTGGGAGTAGCCACTGATTAGGCTGCTTATCTAGCTAGCTAGCTGGCTATAGTATTTTTGTCATCTCAGCCCAACAGAGCACCTGAGGCAATGTACAATAGAAAAAACAAACACACTCATAACTATGAACAGATAAAATTGTTTAAAACAGATTTAAACATTTTTTTGAAAAAAAAATAGTTTAAAAACTACACACAATTAAAACAACCAGAACAGCTAACCACTCGTTTTAAGGACCAAGGGCATGTGAAATAATATAGTCTTAGCTGAAGTTAAAAAAAAAAAAAAGGAACTGGGAAGGCAGAAGTTCTACAATTGCAGAATGGAGAGGCCCCCATTAGCTGTATCCATTCACCTAGCTCTTTGGGTTGTGGGACACCCAGTGGGGCCTCTGCTGAATATCTCATATTTTAGGCAGGGTCATATGAGAGGGTATATATTAATATTAATACACATATACACATATAGATATACTTAGTTAATAATTGTAATTTATGAAAAGTTTTAAAAGTTTCAGTAAAGTTATACTGGTTCAGTTTTTTCTGTTTAGATTGTTTTCCGCCTGAGGCAGCCACATGTAGCCCTTTTGGGGGCTGTCGATCTTTCCAGGCACCACAGAATGTACTATTTCTGGCTAAAAAAGAAAGTAAGTGTTTCCAGGGGCATTGCAGTCCTTTCTTTCGTACCCTACATGCTGTTCAGATTTTTTAAAAAGAATTCAAAATCCAAGTAGACTTCTGGATGCTTCAAATTGTCTTTTTCTTTCTTCTTCTTCTTCTTCTTCTTCTTCTTTTTTTCTTTTTTGGAGTTTGTGTGGTCACCAGAGGGTCCAAGGCGCAAAAAATTGGGCCCAAGTCCTGCCTCAGTTACCCAGTCTCTTGCGTGCCATGAACCCTATTGAAAGGAGTCTGTTGGGAATAGGAGGGCAGAAATACTTTAAATAAAGAAACTAAAATAAATTCTATTGCACAGATTACAAATGCCACATATTTTCTAATGATCCATTTTTTGTCATTCCTTTTATCTGTTATATCAGCAACTTACTCAAAAAATGGAGGGGGAAATCATTAAAATACAAATGATTGTACTTTAATTCTGGGCGGAGAGAAAATATGTACATTTTCCTTTTAAATTTTCTTTGAAAAAAGATGTAGAAGGCCATTCATTTCTTACAGATTTTCCTAACCTGTAATTTTTTTTAATCAAATGACAACAAATAAGGAATGGTAAAAATGAAATAAATAACAGTGACAGTTTGGCAATACTAAGCAGAGTGTGTTCCATCTGTTTCGGGTGAGCAAAATGTGTATAATTATTGTTAATTTTTCTTCTAATTGCAGAGCTGTTAGTTCAAATCTTGTGCACAACTGATTGAGAGAGCTCTAGTGCCCATTCTACAATTATGTTTCCCAGTTTCCTGAGACTCAAATCAAGGAAAATATGAACTGACATACAGAGAATTCATTTTCTTCTGTTTGTTGCAGTCTCATTTATTTTGACCTCAGAGTGAATGTGAGAAACTATCAGTTAGCTGATGGATAAGAAATATACATCTATAATCTATATCTGTATATATCTATGCTCCCTAGAACATAGAAAATGACAAAGTGTGTCCCATGAGCTCACATTTGGCTCCCTAAGGCCATGCACAGAAGACAATTGACCCATCAATTGGCTCTTACTTTAATACTTGCAACAAATTAGGGTTCTCCATCACAGCAGAGGGCAGGGATTTAGTTTAGGGTGGGAGTGAGAAAAATGCCACCCAGGGACTGCATGTGTTCCTGAACCCCAGCTTGGTGCCTCCTCTTCTTAATTCATGACCAATTGAAAAACAAGGGATTAAGGATTAAATATCATAGAATCATAGAATCATAGAAATGTAGAGTTGGAAGAGACCACAGGGGCCATCCAGTCAAACCCCCTGCCATGCAGGAACACCCTCAAAGTACTCCCAACAGATGGCCATCAAGCCTCTGCTTAAAAACCTCCAAGGAAGGAAACTCCACTACACTCCGAGGCAGCACATTCCACTGCCGGACAGCCCTGACTGTCAGGAAGTTCTTCCTGAGGTTCAGGTGGAATCTCCTTTCCTGCAGCTTGAATCCATTGCTCCTTGTCCTGGTCTCTGGAGCAGCAGAAAACATGTGTTGTCATATGTTTCCCACAAAAAGGCCTCATGGCTCACAGGTGACCGCACACACCACACAATTCCCACCCCTGTTCTAATGCTGCAGTGCTAAGCTTGCACTCCTTTTTCTTGACAGCAGGTCACACTGGATCTCAGAAGTTCTTGGTGGATGTGTGGGCTGTTCCTGTAGTGGCACCATGTTATTGACTATCTTGTCTTGAGAAATTTAAGGAGTTCCCCACTTTCTGTTTAAGGTGCCTTGTAAAATTTACTTCTTTATTCAGGAAGACTTTCCAGTAATCTGCTTTTTTCTTATATGCTAGTTGTAATTATTATGGCTGTCTGTTACTGACAGTACTGTTCGTAATAATAATTCAAATGTGAGTGTGTTTATGATCATAGCCACATTGAGAAGTCTACTAAGAAGCCACAAGGTGAGATACAATCTCTTTTCCTTTCTTTAATAAAGTAACAGGCTTGGTAGCTTAAAGGGATGCTATGGATGTATTATATCTTGATTTTAGTATGGCTTTTGAGAGGCTCCCCATGATATTCTTACAGACAAGCTGAATTCTGGCAGGTAGTTGCTTAGATGTAGAGAGGGGAGAAACAGTAATTTCTAGTTGGTACAAAATAATTTAATATAAAATTTATTTTTTTAAATGTGTGAGATAGACCAGTGCTGCTCAGTGTGGTGGTCTGTGGACCCATACCAGTCCCTGAGATGCAAGTTCTTGGCACATTTCTAGGAAAGAAAGAAACCATTGCATCCAATGAGCACAAAATTAGTGCTGGTCCCTGGTTTCTTGGAAAAAATTGCTGAGAAGTACAGAACTACACAATGCCAGTGTTAGGTAGATTTAGCTGATAGACTTAACTCATGCTCACCAGTGATTTGTCATTGTATAGGGAAGTAACTTGCAAGGGTTCTGTCATGGGCCTGTTCAAAATCTGTCTAAACAACTCACATGAAGGAACAGAAGGGATGCCCATCAAATTGCAAATAATACAAAACTGAGAGGGATAGCTAATAACTCAGAAGACAGGATTAGGAGTCAAGATGTGCTCAACTGATTGGGCAACCAAGCCAACATTAACAAAGTGAATTTCAGGAGGGATAAATATAAAGTTCAACTGGGCAGGAAAAATCAGATGCACAAATATAGGATGGATGGCAACTGGCTTGACGGTAGTAGGTTTAAATAGGATCTAGGTGTCATAGATTCCTCTATAAATCTAATCTTCCACAGGCTAAAAGGAAAAAAAAAGTCTGATCATGATGGGAAACACTTAGTGCACTTTTAGGATGTATTAACAGAGGGTCACTGTCACAAACAAACAGAAGTAGTACTACCACTCTGTTCAGCTTTAGTCAGACTTCCCCCAAAGTGCTGTGTTCAGTTCTGGGCATCAAATTTCATGAAGGAGATTGACAAACTGGAAAATTTCCAAAGGTGGACAACCCGGATGGTAAAAATTGAAGAAGCTAAGCCTAGAGAAGTTGATACCATAGTCATTTTCAGATATCTCAAGGGCTGTCACATGAAAAACAAGAGCAAGCTTGCTTTCTTCTGCTTCTGAGATGAGAACTTGAACCAAAGAATTCAAGAAAAAAGATTCCACATAAACATTGGAAGAACTTCCTGGTGGTAAGAGCATGACTGTGGAAAGACCTGCCTTTGAAGATGGTGGGCTGTCCTTCATTGGAGGTTTTTAAACAAGTTGGATGGGTACCTATCAGGGATGCTTTAGCAGTAGCGCTGGCTACAAGGGCTGACATGGAGTTACAGTTCATATAAGTAAATCAGGGCACCAGCTGCTAAAGATTTGTGCGCAGATGTGTCATAACCTATTCATTCACAAAAGGAACTAGGGTGACACAGAGAAAGAGGGACCTATAGGCAACAATTGCCAGTAGATGGAAAGGGCCTATTCCCAATTTCAACCCTCAAATGGCACTCTATATTCTACAATATGCAAAGACATTTTTTTTCTGTGCAGAGTAGGATATTTACTGTGCAATCTGCCACTCCATTAAATTTTTACTGAAAAAAAAACCACACACTGAAAATGTGCAAAATCTCATGGATGTTGCTTTGTTTTTGAGGATGAGAAAAAATCTGAGAATATTCTTTACATCTATATTCCCATATGTATGTTTATGCTTGCAGCTTTAAATACTATATGGTAATTTGTGTTGATGGTGTGCTTCTTGCATCAGTGTCATTAACACAAAAGGCAAATGCATGAAGAGACAGAAGTTATGTTAGAGTCTATAGCTTAGCCTAAATTTTTTAAAAGAAGGAGCAGCAGGAGGTTTTTATTTTATTTTTTTATCTCCATATATGTATTTTTAATTGGCTTTCTGGTGACACTTAACCTCTTCTTGGAAATGGGAGGAAAAGAATGATGAAACTGTATTTAAGTGTCTCTGCTCTATCCTTGGAGAACTACAGCATTTCTCCTTTTCAGCTCTGAATATATTTGCTTCGTGGGCTCAAATGCATATTATGCATAATCCTTTAGATACAGTTGCCAGCTGTCTGGTAGAGATAGTGGAGGATGGGGCTTGGAGCTTTAAAAATGGTGAGAATCCTCCACTAAAAACTAGTGGAAGAGAAATAATTATTTGCATAATCTTTCTAGAGTTACCTGGATTTCTTGAAAGCAGCTTAACATATTTGGAATAATCTATTTGGAAAATGGTAGGGGAGCAGGCTTTTTTCTCCCCTCTTCTCCTGATCATATGCAAATGTGTTATGATTTTCTCTGACCAATTCCTGCAGGGTTTATTCGTTCTTAGAATGTTTGCTGTTGGACAAAGAGATATATTTACTTTTTGTGCTCTCTCAGCTCTCCAGAACCTGTAAAAGTTCAAAGCTCTCATTTCAGTGTGGATGTTCCTTTTTTTTTTTTTAAGTGCATTGAGGGCAAAGCTCACAATTTTTTTTTTATTATTGTTAAAATTGGATGATTTGACAGGTGCTGCAGCTCTGACCAAAAATGGCTAAATGTAGCAGGGAACTTTTAACTATGTTAACCTAGATTTTCCATCCCATAGTTTTAAGCTTCCATTACATTTATCATACAAATATTTCATATGCATATCTATCTATCTATCTATCTATCTATCTATCTATCTATCTATCTAGCACAGGGACATTGGCTTCTATGAGTCAGAGGATGCATCTTTGAATCATCTTCCTCTTTTCCATCCATTCCAATCTTTTTACTAATATCAGCAGCAGTAATTAATCCCTCCCCCAAATTATTGTCATCTCAGTGAAGATATCTCAGCATTCTTGCATTTGCTTTCTTAATGATACTGTGGGATCAATTGTGAACAATAACTGTCCAATAGCTGTAGTGTTTTAAACATTATTATTATCAACAATGCAAGAAAAATGTTGCTTTATTAAGCAAACATTCCTAAGGAGGAATGTGTATTTGAAGCATTTTTATGTTGACTAGGTTTTTTTTGTTTTGTTTTTGTGGGACTGTAGGTGGTATACAAAAATGGAAGCTGAAATTTGCTGTTCTGTCTTTGTGGATTATGTTTTCCTACCTTCTTCTTCTTGTCCAGCTTCTACTAGGATATACTTTTAAAAAAAAAGTCTGTAAAAATACATATTATTTATTTTATTTATTTAAAGCATCTCTCTATCTCCTCTGAGCCCATCAGAGCCCTGAAGTTATATACAATGAACAAAAACATTATACAAATTAAAACATTTAAAAACAAACTTAAAATACAACTTATTCAAATATCTACCTACATTTGTTCCTTGCTCTTTCTCCAAGGAGTTTAGAGCTCCAGTTTAGCTTCCTGTCAACATCAAAAAAAAAAACAACTTCTCCAAGGCAAATCCTGAAAAATAGAAATGTGGACTTTGGTTTCCTATGTATACATCCAACTCTCTAGTTTACATGTGTCGAACACAAGGCCCGCAGGCCAAATGTGGCCCACCAGATCATTTCATGTGGCCCTCACACCTCTCCTGCAGCTGCAGCACTCTCCCCCCGCCTGGCGAGCCTATCCCCACATTGCAGGCCCCCGGCTGCTGGTATTCTGAAGAGAGGCCCGACAGCCAGCACTCGCGATCTACCTCTACTTCTGACTGCTCCTCTGTCCAAGTCTCGCTGTTAGAGCATTGCTGCGGGTTCCCATGGCAATGCTCCGCACAGCTCGTAAGAACTCGACAAAGGAGCAGTCGGAAGTGGAAGTAGATTGTGAGTGCTGGCTGCTGGGCCCCTCTTCAGAATACTGGGTGGCCCACAATGTAGGGATTGGGCTCACCAGGTACAGAAAGGGGCGGGGGGGCAGAAAAAGCCACAGAGGAGGGAGGAGCAGAAGGAGGCACAGAGAGGGTCTGGGGGGCAGAAAGAGCCACAGAGAATCAAATGCATCAAATTGAATGCAGAGGCTATTTTTTAACATGATAAAAGAGTAAATACATTTATATAGTCTTACAGATACAACCGGCACTTTGAGGGCAGCCATAATGCTGATGCGGCCCAAGATGAAATTGAGTTTGACACCCCTGCTGTAGTTGCTACACCACTCCAGCTTTCTGAATATGCATTTAGATGAGAGCTGGGCAATTGTGGAAGACTAAGGATCTCATTAGACCCCCCAGGAGACCTGGGAGGGCTGCGCCACCTATTCTTGCCCCTAAAAAAATAATCTCCCCAAATGCTCTCATTTGGGAACATGGGACATGTTCTTGGGCCTTCCTGGTCCCCTACGGTGCACTTCAAGGCAATTTTAAAAATTGCAAAATTTTGTTTTGACCCTTGGGTGTCCAGTGGGCTCCAAATGAAATATTGTTGTGTCTAGGATCATATGATAGTATTGCAGACTGTACAGAATGTCAGAGAGGAATAAAAGCTATACACTGTGGTTTTATGACTTCATGACATTTTACTGAAAAATCGTTTGTAGGAATGGTGGCAGCCTTTACAATAAAATGTGGCATGACTTCTGTTTATTTTAACTGTAACATATGTGAGGACTTTTTTTAATTCCCTAGTTGTCAGGCACTTGGATGGAAGTTTTAAAGGCCTCTGGGTATCAAATGTGTAGCCTTAGGCAATTTTTTGTTACCTAATAAGAGTAATTTATTGTGAAAAGAGAAAAAATGTGAATTGCCCAGTGGCTATGAATGCAAATTTACATCATAATTGCTAGGCCTACAAAAGGCAGAGTACCAATAAGCAGGGTTACGTGGTGGCTACTGCAAGAGAGTGATCTGGTGAGGCTTAAGAGAAAAAGAAAGAGAAGGGAAACTTATGTGACAGAACCTGATCTTTCTTTGTCTAGTAAGTATGAACATCTTATGTCAAACTAGACATTAAATGAAATATACATTCCCTATGGTTAACCTGTTTTGTTTTCCACAATGGGATTTCCTCAGAGACAGTTCCTCAGTAATCAGATTTGTAAACAAAATCTGTTTTTACCTTTCAGTGTGTGCCAAACTATACTGAATGCAAGATATACAGGTGAAGAATACATGCTATGCCAAACAGACATCTTTCAGCACTTGTGGGAATACCTTTGCAATTTTTTTAAAAAAAGTATAATAAACTCCTCATACAGGAGAAGTCCATGATAGCAAGGCTTTAGCTCATCATCCCCACCTTCTCTATTGCACTGCATTCACCAATGTTATTGATATCCACGTGGGAAAATTAACCTCTGTACAGGGTGCTTCTTCACTTTCGGAGACTCTTTGTGTGATTTAGAATCCTGGAAGGAGTAGGTTTCATAAGTGAAGTTGCCCCCCACTGCTGAAGACAAGGACAGTATGGGGATAGAACAGGGATGGGGATAGGGTGGAACAAGTGCATTCATTTTTGCTCCCTGCTCCCACTGCATGAGGAAGCAGGAAAGGCATGGATTTTCAATCCACCTACAAACTGTTGAGGCTAAGAACAACATGAGTACACCACAGTTATGACATAGAGCATGATCTCCTCTTGCCTTTTGATGGCATCTTTCCCTCTGATGACACTGAGGCAGGCACCTCCCTTGAATTTTCCTCCTTGTCTGAGTTTAGTTCTCTTAACCAGCAAAGAGCCTTGTGGCACCTTCACATGCATTTTATTTGGTATGAGCATATATATCTGGTGTTGCCGGGGATTTTTTTCTCTCATAGGTAATACCTTTTAGAAAGATTTGAGATCCTGTGTCTCTAATTCCCCAAACTGTCTTGTCTAGTACTTGTAACTTTCCCCCATTTCCCCCAATCCAATCTGTATTCAGAGTTATTAACATACAGAGGTTGGGTTCCTAAGGGAATACAGTGTCCTCCTCCTTGCTGCTAGGCCTCATCTCCATAGCAGCCGGCCTATTCAAGACAGTCATAGTTGACCAAGGCACAAGAACTCTCTGGCTGAGAATTCTAAAAGCCCCTCCCTAAACTGCAAATCTTAGAATTCCATAGAATCTTCACAGGCAGCCAATCATATGAGGTCTTCACCTGCCTGACACAGACAAACTTTGAGTTTTCTATATTAGATAAATCTTCATGAACTCTAGGCTGTCTTGAGTGCATCAAGTGCCTTTTATGAAGCAGATTGAAGTTCTCAGAAGCACATGATCACTTAAAACTGGTTGAACCTTAAGTTTCTACTCTTTAGTTTTTTTGCGACAACAGACTAGCATGTATAATTAATGTGTCCTCTTCTGTCTTCTGCCACTGAGAAATGCAGAGCCAGATAGACTATCAAATGCCCACCTGGAGACTATGAGTCTTGCAGTTCAAAAATAAGTCTGTTTTGTAATAATCTACTAATTTCCTGTGAGTATGGATCGTGAGCTGTGGAGGCAGTTTCCAGAAGACATAGACTTGGACTGAGCTTGGCTTTGCTTCTTTGGGGACAGCCTCACAGTTGACCAGTGTGGGGAGAACTTCACTTTTATGCTCACAGCTATTGACTATAAGTAGTCCTTTGGGGTGTGCCATTTATTTTTCAGGGTCAGGGCCTATTACTGTAATTAAAAACAATTTTAAAACACACCCACTACAAACAGCAGCAGCAATGAATACAGACAATACCACACCTTATTAAAAGCTCATGTCCCTGCCAGAGGTACCAGTGAGGATGTTGGAGTGGAGAGAAGGGCCTTTTGTGAAGATTTCAAGATATGATCATGCTCATATAGGAGAATATAGTCCTTCAGATAACCTGGAGGTTTCTTTGTTGTTTCTGGTGAGATGTTGTAAACATTTGACATCCTGATGTGAGAATAGTGTTAATGTCTTTCCAGTCCAAAAAACTGTCAGTATCCAATGTATTTTACTCATTTTTGAATATAATAATGAAGGCTACTGTTTGTTAATTAGCATGATAAGAGATAAAATACTTCCCTCTTGTACTTCTGATGAATCTGTCACCACGCATCAATGACCCAGAAAAAAGGATTGCCAATGAGACTGTGAAATTTGCTGTTGCCATACAGCTGTGGATGGCAGAGGGACAGTAGTGATCAAAACTACCTGAATAGAAACAAAGGGCCTAGACAGCAAAAATGGCACATACAATTCAGTGTGTAGTTAAAATAAGGAGAATAATAGTCAAGGTGATAAAAACAAGAAAAAGGGAAGAGTTTGAAAGAGGTACATTGTAATGCTATTTTCCTGAAAGCAGATCTCAGGAAAATACCTTAATCATATGTCATCCTTTGCAAACAGTGTGGGAGTAGTAAAATGTCACTTACTAGTTCATGAATTGTCCAGCTGCTCAAAATCAGTGTTGGACTCTAATTTCTATCTTCTGAAGCTCAATTTCGAAGACCATAATATGATTGGTGACTGTGTAGAATAAGCCTAATGTAAGTATGATATAATGTTTGCAGGTTTTCTTTCTGACAGATGATGATGATGATGATGATGATGATGATGATAACTTAAGCTTTGATGGAGAAAAAGGCTACATGTTTGGAGGATCTGTGGTGAGAGTAGATGGATGATTGAGCTTGAATGTCTTCTTTCTCTATAACCATAATTCCCAAACTTAACATCCTGCTCTCATCAAGAATGTTATTTTCCTGTCTTTTCTTTCATGCCAAGTGACCCTAGGAACACTGAATTACCTTAGATTCAGAGCATGAATAGCAAAAGGAACAGAAAGAGGAAGGAGGAGAAGAGAAAGAAAAAGTTTGTGCCTTGGCCAGGGCAAGTGCTGCAGAGGATATAGAGAGAGTATTCATTCACCCCACCAACTACTATGCCATTAGCAGTTATCCATCAGGTGCGGGGATTCATAGATTCACATAAGGCAGGAGTAAAGACAGAAAAAATATTTATAATTATTTGTTCTCGTACCGAAAAATTGGTTTCCCAATGTTCAGTCCCATCAGGATTAGTAAAAGACTCAACATCGTTTTGTACAATTTTCTTCTGGTATTCAAATATTATGAAGTATTGTTGGGGAATCATTCTACAGAGAATAATATGTGTTTTTGCGCCAAATCTGCTGTTTTCTGAACAGAAAATGGGTTTCCTGCACAGAAAGCATTGTTTCCTGTATAAGAAATCTGTTTTCTGTGCAGGTTGTATGTACCCCCCCACACAATTTTTTCTCTACAGAATATTTCCCTCAGAACACTATGGGATATTTGCATGTGGGCAGAATACTGTGAATAATATTCATTTTCTCCCACAGCTGAGAGAAAATTACTGTGATTCTTCATCCTCACATGCAAGGACAAAATAGTCAAAAACTTATACTCCTAGGCAAGGCTTGTGAACAGATTTAAAACTTTCAGGGGGAAAAAAAACTTTCTGAAATTTTCTTTGATTTTGCTCATAATTGTTGTGGTAATTCATACTCTGGTACTATCCATTTTGGATCTCTCTAATGTACTCTATTGATACATAGTTTCTCATAGTGTTTTCTATATAGTATTTGCCCTAAAAATCTGTGTATACTGCATGAAAGTACTGTAACAATCCAATACTATTTGAGAAGGACAGATGCATAAACATTGCATTTCCTCTAGTCATTGGGTAATTCCACAAAATGGTTCCAGTAATGATATTGGACCTTCTGAGGAAACTTTGGAAATGCTGTAATGTTTGAAAATAAGAAAATGACATTGATACCTTTCCTCCCTATTTACATATTGACATATCAACAAGCTTGCTACAATATTGCCACATAGATGGAGAAAGAGTTTCAGTTCTACAAAACTTCTAGATACAGCATTATATAGACAGCAGAATATTAGACATTTATTGAACTTGATAGGCGAATGTAGCAGAGATAAAAGATTGTGTGCTCACCATTGTCTTGGACAGACTGTTGGTTAGTTTACATCATGTTTCATCTTTTTTTTATTGCTGCTGAAATACCAATTAAATACATTTGTTATATCAGTCCAGTTTCCCTGAGCAACCCATTCCTGCAGGCATTCATATATCATTCTTTGGAGCTGTCATCCCAGTGCAATTAATGGCATGAATTCCTGAGAGTTACAGCTTTGTCTGTTCTGTGCGCCTTGGGCAACCAGCTGTACTCAGCACTCCAACTGACTTTCAGGAGAATAGCAATTTCAGTCCCACCTCTTCATTTCGTTTCTTTCCAGCCAGAAACTGGAAGGAACACATTATCGTAATATCAATACCTGTAGCTCATGACCTTGCGTGTTTGTGTGTAAAGAAAGCATGTATTTTTCCATGTAATGTAATGGTTGATACAGTGATTATCTTTTTAGTGTAATAAGTCGTGCTTACTCATTACTTCAAAACCAGTAACCAATGACCAGGGGTCATTTGGGGAGTGTTGGCTATTATTTGCCATTTTTTTAATCTTTGAAAATATTTTTTATTCAAAATTAAAAGTAATGAAAATGTAGTGCAGTAGTAGTATGTTACTAACACTTTACTCATGAATCAATAAGTAATGTGTTACTTTTTCAAACGTAGTAGCTGACATTGAGGCAACCTAATATATGAAAGTCAAAGTTTGTTTGTCTGTGTCAGGTGAAGACCTCATATGATTGGCTGTGTCAGGCAAAGACCTCATACGATTGGCTGCCTAAGAAGATTCTATGGAATCCTGGGGTTTGCAGTTTAGGGAGGGGCCTTTAGAATTCTCTTGGGCCTCAGTCAACTGTGGTGTGACTGAATAGTCTTGAATAGGCCAGTTGCTATGGAGATGTAGCTTAGCAGCAAGGAGGATGGCAGTGTATTCCCTCAGGAACTCAACCTCTATATGTTAATAACTCTGAATACAGATTGGATTGGGGAAAATGGTGAAAAGTTACAGGTATTTGACAAGACAGTTTGGGGAGTTAGAGACACAGGATCTCAAACCTTCTTAACAAGTATTACCTATGAGAAAATAAAATCCTGGGCAATGCTGGGTATATATGCTAGTAGCTTTTAGAAATAATTCTCGAAGCTCTAGCTCCTTGTTTGATACAACTGAAGGGACAAAAACTATTCTTCCACTATCACTCAAGCATTGGTAATCTCAGTGCAGATGTCTGAAAAAATTTCAATACTGAAGTGATTTTATTTTATTTAAAAATGACTTTTTTCCTGTGGGGAAGGCAAATGAATATCTGAAGCTCCAACTAGAAACAGAAATGAGGGGGTTCCACTACTTCCTGATACAAAAATCTGTGTAGGGAAAAACACAGGGCCTACTGTGTTCATTTATTTGTTATTATTCTAATTTGTCTTTTATAATGCAGTCTATTCTTAGGGAGGCTTACAAATTTTATTTTATTTTTTAAAAAACCCCCACACATGATAAGAACACCAATAAGTAAAACAATATAATCCATGTCACTTTGAAGCTTTTCAACAATAGAAGCCTATTGCAGTGTAAACCTAAAGGGGGTACAAAGAACAATTTACATATTATATAAAAGGCATGAGCTGAACACTAAGCCACTTCTCATGCTTGTTTGGACAAGTATTGGAGTGATAATTCTTGTCATGGCCAGCCCAAATATGTTGCCCAAGATGAAGGCTGAAACGCACTGTTCCCAATTGCATTTTGAAAAGTTAAATGAACTTGGAATTGGATCTTACTATAACACTGGCAATGGTCTTATGAGACAGCTGAAATCAGGCTAGCTGTTGGGGTAGGGTAGGGGTACAATGACTCTATAATGAGTTTTATTCCAATCTGCTATCCATGGTGCTGATCTCTATCTCCCAAACAGATTCCATCACTAGATCCTATAAAGTCTAAAATAAATCCCAGAGCAGATTTACCAAACCACTGACATTGAAGCCTCTGGCTGCCCCTGAGTCTGTGTGTCTGGGAGAGGTGGGAGTCAGCTGCAGAGTTCTATCTTCCAACAATCTGCCGCTGAAATCAGCTCTACAGCATCTATTGCTTGAAGCAGCTGCTTCTCTCTGCCTAATGGTAGGGCCAGCCCTAATTTTTTGGGCATACTCACACTGTTTCAATATTCTTCCTTCATTTATCTTCAATGCCATTTAATCCAACTAGCTATGTTGACATGCATGATTTTGACAAGACAGAGAAAGAAAAAAAATCACATAGTTTACCAAAGCCAATCAAATTAACACTGCAGTGTATAGGCAAGAAAAGCCAAGGACTGTGGTGGTAGAGAAGAAGAAGGAAAATTATGCTGAAAAGGAGCAATAGTCAGGGGAGTAATAGGACACTGAAATGATTACACTAAAGCTTCATGCCCTAAGTGTTATTTTTGTTCTGTTTTCTCCCCAGCTGCATCACATCTACTAATTTTGAGGCAAATTAAAAAAAACAAACTCAGTACAGCTCAGAATAAAACATCACTGTCTATCTTTATCATAATGTCTCCAGACTCATGCTTTGGTCTAATTCTCTGTTAGTATTGTTCCTTGCTATCTTGAGTAATAAGGGCTATTCAGTTGTTCAGTTGTTGAGTAATAAGGGCTATTCAGCATTTACCATACAGTAAAAAGATGAGCAGAGGGAGGAAAATGTTAGCCATGCTTCCTCCATTCCTTGTATCACCATCCTGCTGCTCATAGAAGGCAATGAATCTGAAGCAGAAACCATCGACTGTCTGTGGAAGTTCTCCATATGAGTCACAATCCTGTTTTTTCCAGGGTCCTGACTCATATAGTGAAACACTTTGGATAGTGGAGGCTCTCTGCTTCATATTCATTGTCTTCCTCTCTAGGAAGGTGACAGAAGTGATGATATGCTAAATATGCCATTACATTTAATGTATCTTAAATTTTGGCGTTGGTTTTTATTTTATTTTTAAATAGCAGTCACAGGGGATCCTGATTTGGAATGTGGTCCCTCTCTCCTACTTTGGTCATGAGTAAAATCCTTCCCACCAAAACTATTATTTGCTAACATACACAAGATACCACTGATGTCTGGCCAAGTACTCACATGCACACAAGACTGACAGACTGTAACATTTGGGACAAAAAAGGAGAGCCAATAGAGTGGGATAATTGTGACACAGAACAGATAACCAGTTCACCAAGTTGCAAGGCTTTCTGTCAAGGATTTGATTGGTTTTCTTTATCAAAGAAAACTGTATTAAAATATTTTTCCTCCAATTAATTCTAATGTGTGGTAAAGGTTGGATAGATTCTCCTGTATTAACCATGTGATAAAAGAAGCAATGTGGAATAGTACCTGAATTCCATAAAAGTCACTACATGATCACATTCCACAATAATAGCACTATGATTCCACTTTTAACTGCCATGGCAGTGCCCTATAGAATCCTGGGTTTTGCAGATTAAGAAGGCTTATTTAGAATTCTTGGCCAGAGAACTCTAGTGTCTATCCAAACTACAAATCCCAGTATTTCATTGGTTATAGCTATGGCTGATAAAATGGTATAATTTCGTTGTGTGAAAGGGTCTGAGTTTGTGTCAATCTTACAAGGCAAACAGGTTTGTTGTGAGGATAAAGTGAGGATGAGAGTCACATACATCACTTTGAGCTCCTTCAGCAGGGTAAAAATGTGATTAACAAATAATTAATGAAATAAGTTGAGCATCTGTATTCACTGAAAGCCAGTGTGGTATAGTGATTTGAGTGTTGGGCTAAACCTCTGGGAAGCTAGGGTTCAATCTCGGCCAAGTCACACTCTCTCACTTCAGAGGAAAACAATGGCAAACTTCTTCTGAACAAATCTTGCCAAGAAGACTGCATAATAGTTTTGCCTTAAAGTCAGGATAAATCAAAAATAACTTAAAGGCACATAAATTCATCTAATGATAGACTCTAGGGTGAGGAAACACACATAAACTGCTTCTCCATGCAGCCTATGTAGGTTAGGAAAAACCTCTAATATAAATATACCTTTTATCTGCAAGTTAATATGAAAGAATGAGAGTATGCACAGGTAGGTGAAACAGAGAGCCCCATTTTCTCTCTCTCATCTCTGCTTTGCCTAGCCTAATTTTTGTTTCCACTGAGATATTTCAATAGAAGGAGGAGGCATGAGTCAACACAAATCTCACCTGTTTAAGTCATGCTCAGGAACCTATTACGGATTGCCATGTGGTCCTGCCACGTGTGCTGTGAGGCAAATGATTAGCTCGTAAGGGAAAGGACAGCAAACACCCTTAATTGTGGGAACCTCTCTGTTTTGTTTACTTTGCCTTCACTGAGCTTTGTTGATAAACCCAAGAAGATGAGCTTTAGATAAACAGAGCATGGAGGAGAGAGAGATGGAGCTTCTCTTAAAATTATTAATTTTACAAAGCCTATAATAATATATCTACCTTGTGACACTCAATCTGATAAGGAATGGTGTCAAGGATTAGAGTTAAAGAAATTGTGCTAATGAAGAGCTATTTCACACAGGATGCCCCCTTACAAATCAATCGGAATTAATTCTATGTAGGGGAAAGAGTGTAGCCAAAGTGTAGATCTGTATGATTATAGTAGCTTAGGGGCAATATTTAAAGAGGAAAGACACATGAAGCCTCATCAGTATATTCAAGATAAAATTGAACTACATAGCATTAATGATGTCAACAAATTCACTGGTCCTACTTGCAGAAGATTCTATCCTGTTGGCTGCCCTAAATATGCCAGCCTAGATGGCAGTGGCACTATAGGCGGTGATATGCAACAGGACTATAATAGTTCTGCACCAATGGGAAGGAGGGAGAGCTGTGAAAGCCATCTGCATCACAAGACAAAGTCCTTCTGCCAACTCCCAAGTTGCTTGGAAGACAGCAAGGCACCTTTCTCTGGAGACAGAGATGGCTTTATCCACCATCACTGTTCCCTGCTAAAAATGCCATAACACCAGTGGAAGTCACCAAGAGTTCTAACTATAGTGGCTATTGTCAGAAAGAACTAAAGGGCCAATGCACTCAGGTCCCATGGTACAGATACAAATATTTTGCCTTTAAAAAACAAAAACAAAAAAACCTGGGTGATTCTTTGACCTGTGTGGACTACATTGCTGAAGTCATTGCGCGGTACAAAGAAGGAAGAGCAGTAGCTATCTTTGAAAGCACGCCTGGCTGGCTGGCTGGCTGGTTGGCTGGCTGGCTGGCTGCCTTCCTTCCTTCCTTCCCTCCCTTCCGCCCTCCCTCCCTCCTCCCTTCCTTCTTTCCTTCCTATTTAATTTATTCTTGATCATAGCAAAAAGACAAACTTAGTATACCTTGCTAAGAATCTTGCCCCCATTTGAGCACTGTTGCTCAAATCTATCTTATCTTACTCTGCTAGCTAGCTGTTTGTTTGTTTGTTTGTTTGTTTGTTTCTCTTTCTCTCCCCATCCCCATTCTCATTGGTATTTTGTACTCATGTGTTTGTTCACTGGAAAACTAATAAAAATTTACCCAGGGCAGCTTGATACTTGAATGTTTGGGACAGCAGCCACTATGGAAAAATTAATCATATTTAGCTCACCAGGGGATTAGTAATACCTGACGTTTTTCACACTAAGAGCACAATTGTATGCCTAGACATTCAGAAGTTGCACTGGAAAAGAAATTCATGTTAGCTGAGATTTTTAAAAACCATTTTATTCAATTTCTTTATTTAATATTCAAGCCACACATGTACTTTTCGTTTTCCTAGTATTGAGAGAAAGCCATGAACATCAGATTCTCTTTCTTTCCTTCCTTTTCTCACCTTCACCATCAAAATACAGACTAGTAAATGTAAACTAAAATGCATATATTTGAAAAATGTGCACAAACACACTTCAGTTAATGGGGAGAATGCATAAAGATGCATATATTAAGAATAATGCATAAAATGGGTACACTAAGAAAAGTATGCACCAAAATACTCAAATTTCCATGCTGGAAAAAGAGAGGGATCTTGGACAGGACAAGAATGCTGATGGGGTTCAGTTTAAGGGGTATTTTTAAAATACTCTTTTACTGAATCACATTATGTACAATGTGGTCCTCTCAGTGGTTCAGCTATATGGAAACCTCAAATAGGTCACTATGAATAAAAATATAGTCTATTTCTTCTTACACTATATTTCTCTTCCCTTCCCTACAGAGAGGGAGTCCTTTTAGTTGTAATGATTCTTTATCAGGGAAGTCTGCAATAAATGTAGAAACACAAAAGCTCCTATGAAAATAAAAACCAGTTAGTCTTAAACTTAAAAATTAGTTAGTCTTAAAAATGCTGCCCCACTTTTTTTCTCCCCCTTTCCCCCTCCTTCTCCTTTTTATGTAGAAACGATTGTTATAAACTTAAACATGCACGGATAGCCAATATTCTGACCCAGTGATGGGAATCATGTGACCATCCAGATGTTGTTTGGCTGCTAGTCCTAACAGTCCTTGCCAGTATGGCCAACTGTGAGGAATGCTGGGAGTTGGAATTCAACAGCATATGAAGGACCCCATGATTCCCACACCTGTTGCTTTGTTGCAAGATACCAAATAACAAGTGGGTTTTTATTATTGCTCTTGCTTTGCTTTGCTTTGTTTGCCTGAAAAGACAAAGGTGCCCAGTAGCATCTTTGACACTAACTGGAAAAGAGAAAATTTTTAGTATAGGCTTTCATGAACTCAGTCCACTTCATCTGATGCAGTAACCAAAACATTATCAAGCTTACTTTATTGTTGCAATGAGGAATCTTTTCCCCCTCTCTCTCTGAGGTACAAAATAATTGTTTAGTTATTTTTGCAGACCAGCAATGTTCTGCTGTTTAAAGTCATAAAAAGTAACTGTCTTAGATCCCTTTGAATAAAGAAACATAAAGAATTTTTAAACAGGCCATCACTTTAATGGTAACTCTGTTGTTTCTTTGGAAATTGAACTAGAACAAATTACTTTGAAAATGTTACTTTCTAAGCTCTGGATAGAGATCTGCACAGCTGCCTGTATTTTTGGATTCTCCTTGGGGAGGACTGTCATGATAGGCAGCTGCCCTTCAGAGTTTACCATTTCATCATAATAATTTGATTCTTCAAATAGAACCATTTTTAGAGAAGCATGCATGCATTCAATTCATTTGCTAGGAATATCTTTCTAATTTTAATAAAGAAACAGCTTTCGTGTCTGAATGATCTATGGCAAAACATCAAAGCATGTTTTACCACTGCTGAATCAAACACTTATTCAGATTCAGCATATATTTGACTCTTTCTAATGTTTGGCAAAATGGTCTGTTTTTTTCCTTGCTGTCATCTTTATTCCCAACCCACTCCTCAAAGCAATCACCCCATCATATGTTTTCCTTCTTATTTTAATAAAAGGTCTCTCAATAAAGGCATCTGTCTCTGTTTGTTTGTTTGTTTTTTCCAGTCTTTTTTGTCAAGTCTCTATCCTTTTGGGAAACCATTTATCTGCAAATAATACTAGTTCAGTTTGGATAGTATATAATATCCACATAGAATGGACATATGGCATATTTTGGATTGTCTTTGCTGGCCCGCAATCTTCAATGGCTTTTTCATAACTCCACGTTGTCATATTTTAGAGCACACCCTACATTCTTGTGGGTTTCTCCTCTCATCATTCAAAGTCTCCCCTCCTGAGGAGATCTTGGAAGGAGCAGATCAAGGGCTGGATGAGGGAGGGAGGTTAGAGTGTTGGGTACTGCAGCCTAAAAGCACACTGAATGCTTCTAGGAGGCAACCATTGCTTCATCCCTCCTGCCTAGCCTAGAGTGGGAGGATGTTTCAGGACCCAGTATGATGGTCCATTATGTGGTGCCAGCTATAGGACAGGTGAAAGTCAGCAAGGGGCTGAATCCAGGCTATATATTCTCCACTTCAGGCTTTAGGCATTTCTGAATCTAGTGCTCTCCACAAGTTTTTAGATGATAGTTTCTCATATTCATGATCATTTGCCATGCTGGTTGAAGCTGATGGAAATTGATGCCCAGAACATCTGAAGAACACTATTTGGAAATACATCTTTCCAGAATCATTCTGAAAAGAAGGGAAGTTATTTCAAATAACATGTTTTTAGTGAGTACCATACAGCTTGGACTAAATGAAAATTTGTATGCAAATAGTTCCCACATGTGCTGTAACAACTGGCTAGTTAACTAGTACTTTATATATGGCACAACCATCTGCAGAGAGAGGGCCTTTATGCATAGAGCTGTACATACAAGTCCTCTCCCTGTAAACACATGGGTGCCAGGGGTAGAAATGTTTGGTCATGTGGTATGGAGCCTTCACTAGTCAGTGCAGTCCCACTAATGGATGGTATGGTGGGGGGGGGGGGAAACTGTATAAGGTGGAATTTTCCTTTGATTTAGTTGAGATGTGAATTTTGTTCCATATCATGTTCCTGCAATTTGTTCTGTTATACATCTAGTAATGTTCATCATTGTTCACAAAAATGACCACCAAATTCTGCTAACCTGGGTTTCCTGCTTCCAGTTGCTAAGATCCAAGCCCCTTCCCTCCATGTGTGTGCGTGTGTGCATGCAATGCACAAGTTATGACACTAAGAAGAGCTACACAAAGAATTAGAACAGTTAAGGAAAGTGGTTGGAATGTAGCATTATCCATGCTATAGGTGCCGTTAATTTTGTTGACATTTTGAAACAATTGCGAATGTTCTATTTGACTTGTATAAATTGAGTGCTAAGAGCTGCTGATTGATAGCTAATTTTTCTAAATATACACTATATCTCTTAATTATCATGCTCAATACAATTGTATAAGGTGAACTAAATTGCTCACATAATATTAACACAAAATACGGTGTTAATCAAAAGAATCAGCTAGATAAGTATTTTCTGTGATGTAGAGTAAATTGCTTCTAAGTGGATTTATAAACCATCAATTGGGTTGTTCTTAATAATCTGTTCACAGCATATGCTACAGCTTCAAAGCATGTTTAATTGCCTTTTAAATTCCATTTTATTTGTGTTAAAATATATTCACTATTTGCAGTGATAACAGATGGGATAATCCACTGGTTATTAAGGAGAGCCTACCTGCTATAAGCTAAATGGTGTATTAAACTAGAGGCCTGACCCTGTAAAAGTCAGTGCAAATTTAGATGCTATAATATTTAAAGTATGCAATCATTAAATGGACATGCATGCAACACACATACAGGCAAATGCATAGCCATGTGCTCTTCCCTGCCAATAAGAGGTAACATTAATGGCTTATTTGGCCAGGGGCGTACAGTCAGTTACACGACCATTAAGCATTTATAAATATAGCTGCTTTTTTCCAATGTCAATTTTTTTGCCTGCAGAAAATGTTATTGTATTGATTCCTTCTGAGGGCAATTCTGTGAGTCCCCTGACCTTGTGCATCTCAATCGCTCTTTCTCTCCCCCCCCCGCACACACAGACATTCTTTATCTCATTCTTTATCTCATTTTCCCCTTCATAACCCACCTGTTAAGATAGCTCTGCCAAATAAGATCAGCAGATGGATGCTCAGGTGTTTCGCTTGACTCTATATGAATAATTTCTTCCTCTGTGTATAACCATAATCTCTGAGTCTCTAGTTCCCAAGAGTAACTAGCTAACAAGTTTTCATATAGTTGAATTCACAGCTTGTAGCAGTAACACACTGTAAGCACATATCAATAAACTGTAAATTTTTTGCCCAAAATAAGGGCTCATGTGTTCTAATTTAATATCAGTGCCAGAACATGACCTTTGAACATAAGGGACTTGAATGCCAGCACTAAAAGCCTTATCAGAATGAACATGAAATATAACATTCATGATTTTATGCCTACCCCACCCATCTCTGTTTTGAATTTTGGTCAGAAAGAAGTTGAATGAATTTTTGAAAATCTCATTTGTTATTCACTCCACCAACCCAGCCCGTCTTGCTTTTTCTTTCTCCCACCCTTATAATCTCATCTCCTTAACCACTTTATTTTCTTTAACTTACTGATTCCTGTGTGGATCCTGGCAAAAGACTCAGGTTTAAGAGCTTCAAAACATAGTTTCTTGGGACAGATAAGGAGTCTATATGCAGTGGCTGGAGTATGACACGTGAGGACCGTCTGAAAGCAAAGACCACCCCTGTATAAGATTCTCTTACTACTTTGTTGGCTTAACATCTTTTAACCTAGGAATTAATTAAACTATCATACTTAGAAGTAAAATAAGTGCTTTGGCTATTGTGAGCTAAATTCAGAAGTCCTGAGGGAATAACAAAAAGCAAGAAGTTTGTTTAAGAGAACTAGCCTTTGGGTGAAGAAGTAGTTGGGAAGTGTAAAATTTGTTAGCTCCTTCTATCTTGCTCTCATTTAATTAACTTAATTGATACTTTAATTCTGGAATTAAATTAATGCTAAAATGCCTGCTTAAGTCAATCACTTTAGTCAAAAAATAAATTTAATTAAGTTGCTCCTTTAATTTAGAAAATTTCAAAGTTAATTGATAACCTAATTGATTTAAATTAGTTAGATTCTATTTCTGCAAGTAATGCTATATATAGTTAGCTCTGGGGAGTCACAACACCACTACAAGAGGAGAGGAAGCTGAAGAAAGTGCACCCAAGGCCCTGAGACACACTCAGTCACCTAATTTTGGTTAGCGCTGAGGCAGCATCAGATTTCAAAAGAATCATCATAACTATACAGAGACATGCACTGGGAAGACTGGAATATTCAAGTGTGTCTTAAAGATTCCCTGAAAAGGCAGGATTTGAAATAAAGTTAACAGGAGTTTGTGGTTCCCAGTGGCTTCTGTGTCAGAGATGCAATGACTCCACTCTGAATGGTAGACTTTAAAGGAGCTAACCAAGGTGCTGACCCTAGTTTGGGTATAGGGTTCAGTACCCTGGATAGTTCCTTTAATGTCTAAAAAACCTCAACAATCTGGATTAACTGCACCCCTGGTATGGCAGCCACTGGCAACTGTTTATGGAAGTTGGTTTAAGGAATTAAGACTCCAAACAGACACAGCTTCTTAGAGGCCTGGGACCCACCACAGAATGCAACACATACCACTGAGAAAACTTCGTAAGTCACCAGATCTCGACTTACAGTTTTGTAACCCCATCTGGGGATTGTGCAAATGGGCTTTCTGAAACAGAAATACTCATTTTACCAATGTTTATTTATTTATTTATTCATTTATTAATTAATTTATTTATTTTGGTGAAGTCCAGAAGGGAACAGGGCTACAATATATTTTTTTTAAAAAATCCTCGGTGCCACTTCTGGTTCATGGGTTACAGCATTTTCACCCCTGGTGTAATCATTTAGGAATAGGTTTCATTTAGTTCACTGGGGCTTACTTGTCAGTCATCTTGTCAAGGCTTGTACTATAAAGAACTCATTTGAATCCATACATTTTCTTGCAGTGGTGCTTTGTCCTCAGAGCTATCCAAATGGTTGGGACTCCCATCTTCATGTCAGTGAAAGTGGTAAATGAATGTGTGTTGCTTTTGTATGTGCACAACTGCCTCCTCTACAGCAGTGAATGGGAATGCCTTTGTGAGCTACAGGCTGTGATCCAGTAAACTATGTTCCAGTACAGTAAGAAAAGCTGTAAAAGCCAGGCCCATGTCAGCTGTTGGCTCCCATGTCAGGAGGCTAAGGAATCCATTCTAGGTTTTAAATTTCTACAAAGGAGCATTCTGAGATGTTGAACCTATTTAGGATATAGGGTTCAGCAACTTGGATAACTTTTAAAGGCTGTAGTCTAAACTCTGGAGTCAATTAAGTGCCACCAGCTCCCACTGAAACCAGTATAGACAAATGGTGGGTTGGTTTCAACCACCCTAGCTCATGCTCCTGTTGGTTCCCAATGTGCTGTCCTGCCCCCATTGCTAATATGCAGTGTGTGTGTTATGAAGGAAGTTGTTCACTTTTGACCAATATAATTGTTATTTAACAAAACTAAACACTTGTATTCTCATCATGAGGTACACTGCTGCTATAAAGAAGAGATTATTTTTTCAATATGATATGAGTAACTGCCTCTTGATTTTGTATATGTCACAGGAATTATTAATATTGCTATGTCCATGTCTAAGGCTTAAAATGACTAACCGGCAATACATCGGTTCCTTAGCGATAGTTAAGCTGGTGGCAGGCTCTCATATTAAATAGGAAAAAAAGTTTAGAGGGAGGCCAACAAGTTAAAATGAACCATTTATTACCCAACTGCAAAGTAAGTCTGATTTAGGCACCCTCATGTGTGCCTTTTGGTGTTATTGGAAATTACTTTCCCCTTACCATGAACAGAAAATCCTGTTTCTCCTTAGCCATTTAACTGTTTTCCAAATAGAAATATGTTCCCTTATATCAGGAATATCCCCAAGTTCATACTTGGTTAGTCTGCTTCTTTATCTGCTAAGCAGTTCATAGAAGAAAATACCTTGTTTGGCTAAGTAGTAACAGGTTATCTGGAGCTGCTTGCCCAGATCAATTTGCAATCACATTGCTGCACTCTGTACAAGCTACGGTAGGAGTAGAAAATACATTCAAAAATATTTGAGTAACAGACAATAAATGGGAAATCTGTCAAAGACAATCCTGGGTGGATTTAATAAAAATAATTTTAAAAAGGCAGTCTTGGATGGATGAGAATCTCCACAGTTCCTGCCTTACTATGCACAAACAAATTGAAGCTTTTCATGCAAAAAACCCCATATGTTTCTGTGCAGCAGTAACATTTCTGCACAGAAAATGCTATTTTCAGCACAGGAAAACCAAATGTGTTTCTTGCATAGAATAAATCCCAAACTGAGTTGTTCTCAAAAATTGCACAGTTTTCAAGGTCTCTGTCACAATTGGGAGGGAACATGGTAGTATTATTCATTCTTGCTTACAAAAACAAAATTTGTGAAGCTTAATACCCCTAAGCTGTAAGTTATGGATAAGTACTGTTGGAGTCCTCAGTATGAGAGAAGCACGAACTGTCTCCGTGTGAACATGAGTCTGTAGAAGGAATACAGGCATAGTTTTATACTTCACACTTTGGAAGCTACAGAACAGGTTGACCAGTCACTAATGTTAATCTCAGCTCCATTTGCTTTTCTCTTTTCTGGCAACGATGAAAGATTTCTGAAGAAATATTTCCATTCATAATGTTTTAGCCTTAGGTCTCAATAGCACTTAAAGACACCAAGAGAGGGCAATAGGTATACATTTTCAAGGGGTGTTCAAAGTGCTACAGAATGGCACTGTCTCTGTTATGAATCCATTTTTGAAAATCCTCCTGCAGCCTTTGAACATTCCACTGAAAGTGTTGCTCAGCAGTCTAATGTTTTAAAAGAATGTCATGCATTTTTCTTGCTTCGTGCTTCCGCCTTTCACCATCACCTCTCAAGCTGTGGTTAAATTGTATGAAAACATATCTCAAAGTTGTTACAGTAACAAAAGTGGGTTCAAGACTTAAAAAGAATACTTTTTTTTTCATGGAAAATGAGGAAAAACAGATGCATGTTCATCACTTGGTGACTGCTGCATCAAGCTACTGTGAGCTTTGTGTGCAAATGAGTTTTTGACATACACAGACCACAAATGGAGCTTTCATATCTCCTTATGTTACCTTATTCACAGTGCTTGTCAGTGTATTCAGTTCACAGATTCAGTTCACAGATTCAGTTTAGGCACATGGGGTTTCTGGTGGTTTCCTTATCAATATGGCATTGGATCCACACTGTGTTTTATTTCAGATTTTAAAGGGAGTGTCCAAGGTGCTAACATTAGTTTGGTGATTTGGACTCAACACTATCAATAACACCTTTTAGAGTTTGGTTTAAAACCGGGACTGAGTTTAGCACTCTACTGACATGGAGACGACCAGTCTCGTTGTTGTTGTTGTTGTTGTTGTTGTTGTGTGCCTTCAAGTTGTTATGTCAACCCTAAAGTAAAATCTGCATGGAGTTTTCTTGGCAAGATTTGTTCACAGGGTGTTTGCCCTTGCCTTCATCTAGTGAGTTTTCCTGGCTGAGTGAGGATTTGAACCTTGGTCTTTTAGTCCAACATTCAGGCTACAACATCACACTAGCTCACTGTTTCCACCAAGTAATCAAGAAGTAAGGAGATGGGCAACAGATGTAGAAATGGAGAGAGAATCTTCTTCTCCTAGGTAGCTTTCTCACTCTTTTCACCTTCATCTCAGAAATGGTTGTTGAGTGTAGAGAGAGGAGGCACTTTTCTGTATAAAAAGACAGTAAAAGGCCATAGAAAAGCATTTTCTGTGGGTGTCTCTGTAGAATGGTGTCATATATGATGTGCCTGTGTGTCTATGTACATATACACACATGATTCATACTTTACCCTTTTCCCAGGTTGAGATGGAAGGTGGCTTCCAACATTATTTGGAAAAGTTCCAATAGAAACAATAAATTATAGATATTAAAATTTAGCTTAAATGGATTATACTCAAAACACCAGTTAATCCAATTTTAAAACACCAGACTTACAGTTGAAAAGTAAAATATAAAAAAGTCCAGCACATCCACTTTAAAACTTCTGTCTGTAAGAGACAGTAAGTTGCTGAAGGGCTGCCAGGATAGAAATTTTATTTCTTTACTTATTATTGTATTTAAATACTTTCTTTCCCCAGGTCAAGAACATTGACTAATATGGAGTGTTTGCTTTCTGGCTGAAGGAGAACGGGGGGGGCCTGCCTAACCTGGCTGAAGGAGAACAGGGAGGGGCCTGCCTAACCTTATTTGAAAGGGAGTTCCCTAAGCTAGAAGCAACCACTGTGAAGGCCTGCTATCGTGTCTATGCCACATATTTCTGAATGTGGTGGGACTGAGAGAAATCCTCTGCAGATTTCAAAGCCTGAGAGGGGGGCATTATATGGGGGGGACCTGTCTCTTAGATAACCAAGGCCTTATGGGTCATAGCCATCACTTTGAATTGTGCTCAGAAATGAACTGATAGCCATCACAGCTGTTGTTACAGGGAGTTAACATGTTCCCTGAAACCAGGTTCAGTTAATAGTCTGATCATAGTATTTTGGAGCTGATGAAGTTCAAAGGCAGCCCCATGTAGAGAACCTTAGAGTAATCCAAATGGAATATAACTAAAACATCTATCTGCATGGCTGTATTAGCTCCAGAAACAAGCATAGCTGGCTCACTAGCTTTAATTGTGCAAATACACCCCTAATCACACTGAAGTCTAGGAATTCAGGTTCAGAGTTGGATCTAGAAGTATACCCAATCGATGAACCTACTTCTTCAGGGAGTATAACCCCATGCAGTACAGGCTGGATACCTATCCCCTATTCTCTGATCTATCTTTTATTGACCAGGAACACCTCTGCCTTGTCTGGATTAAGCTGGAAATTGCTTGCTGTAACCCAGTCTATTAACTGACATTAGCCACTGGGTTCGAACTAGAATAGCTTCCTCAGATTGAGTGTGAAAGGCAAAAACACACTTGTGGTATTGAACCTCAAATGTCCAGATGTCCCCTCCCAGTGGTTTCATGGAAATATTAAATAACCGAGGTGTTCAACCCAGTGTTCACTCTTTTAAGCAGCAAATCTCTTCTGAACAATTCTTTTAAGATTTGTTCTTTTAAGAATTGTCCAGAACTTGCTCAGAACTTGTTCAGAACTCCCTTTATGACCATGAGATGACACCCAGTGAACATCATGAACTCCCTACCTGGCCATGGGACAACACTCAATATTTTCCTATTTTCTTTGCAAAAGTTATTCCATCTTCAGTGTGTATCCATTTCCCTTTGTGTAAAGGATTTATGATTGGTGACAATTATGTTTCAGTTGTTTCTTTACCCTGAATCCTGACTTTAAACCCTTATCTTAAGATGTCCTGTATCAGAGAAATGGAACTGCAGTTACTTGTGAATTCAGACCAGAGCCATAGGTTTGGATTTTTGCTGCTGCTCTCCACATGATGAATGTTCACTCTTTTAATCTTCCCAGCAGACAATGCAATGAATTAAACATTAGCTGGATTGATCAACAAAATTCTAAATCATCATCTTTTTCTCTCCTATGGGAAATGAAGCTTTTCACCTAACAATTGTCCAGGCAGAATTTCTGATACTCAGGATTACATGTGAATACTAGAGCTGCAGTGTTTCAGCAGCCATGTTGGAATGAGTGAAAATAGAGGCATCAGAATACTATTTTGTTTTTTTAAAACATGTTTAATGCAGAAGAGGACTTTGGGAACAGGGGCACACTGACAAGCCTCACTTCCTAGGCAATATGTGCTCCTTTGAAATATCTAGTGTAAGCAAGAAGGCCTGTCATGTCAGTTGTGACTTGTAGCTTATGTTGGTAGGGTGCTGAATTGTCTCTGGATTTTATTCCAAACTTCAAAGCTGCTATTCAAGATGGGAAAGCTATTTTGGGGTTAGGGTCCAGCACCTTGGAAAGTTACCTTCAAGTTCAAGCTAAAAGCTGCAGCACGTTCATTGCCTCACTGACACAAAAGTCATCAGTTGCTATTGTCTGATATGTTCAGCAGAACATGGTTGGAAGTTTCTGTTCCCTCAGGAACCCTGTCTGATTTGTAGTTCCCAATCACAATGAGGCTTTGGTAAACATTCATGTATATTAGACTTTCCTATTCAAAACAAGATGATCTTTGGAACAGTTCACAAGCTGAGGGATGTTAGAGTAGGACTTAAGTGCACACCTCTGCCCAATTTTGGAGAGGTTACTTTTGGAGATTATACTTTCCAGAATCCTCAGCAGGCCACATCCACTAGGAGACACTGGGAGCTGTACTGTTTCTGCTATTAATGCAGAATCAATAGTTTGAAGCTTTACGTTCCTATTACAAATTGCCAGAAAATAGTATGAGGAAGCACTTGATACAATTCATCACTAAGTTTCTTTTTGAAGGTACCAACAAGGAATCCTAGCAATTTTCTTCCTGCTGTGAGAAAGTCTTTGAAAACCATGCAGTTCCCAAAATCTGTTAGCAATTTTGGGACTTATTCTGCACCAAATTTGCATGTGATTGTTTTGCACAGAAAACAGCATAGAAATATTATTTTCCCTAGGCTGAAAACATTGTGTCCTGTACAAGACAATTGTTGGTGAATTTTTTGCAGAATAAGACTCAAATTGTTCAGTCCAGGATTTTTTCCAGTCAGTGCTTCTCAACTCTCAAAAGACAATTTTTTGAATATTCTTTTCATTGTTAATTCTTTTTATTATGACCCTTTCCTAGACACTGGAACTATGGGATGGTGCCCCCCTCTCAGGCATTGTACAAAGGCCTTTTATTATATTTATATCCCACCTACATATAGTGCTCAAGGCAACCAGGAAAAGCCTCAAATTACTATTTGTTCCTTTTATGGAATAATACTTATGTAGATCTTTGCTTTTTTTTTTTAATTCTTGCATGCTAGAATGAGTAATTTCTACTTCTCTTTCCAGTGTGGGACAATGTGAAGGTTTTATGTGGTTTCTTGATGACTTTTTGCACTTTTGTAAAAAATTACTTTTCTAACAATAAAAAAAAGCATTTCTATACACAGGAAATAGTGAGTTCTCCACAAACAAAATACACTGTTTCCTACTTGTAAATGTTGCTATTTAATCAGAGAACATTTTTTATATGCAAAAGATGTTTTCTGCACAAAACACCTTCTTTTTCTGCATAAATACCCCCCCCCAAAAAAAAGTTCCCAAGTGCAAAGATTCTTGCAGCCATTCCCCATGTTCTCACTGGGGTTTCTCGATGTGGCACCTTTTTTTAAACTAAAGATGAGGAAACCTCTGAGCATTCTTCATATTTTAGCTGCTGTTTTCTAGTGTATTTTTTAAAGAAAAAAAAATTAAAAGATTATATTGTTTCAGGCAGCCGCTCAAACATTGCTCCCACCTCTTACCCAGCTGGAGCTGCAGCAGTAGTTTCCTTCCCTTCCACATTCTCTTGGTGTGTGCAGGAAATGTGATTTCTCCAGAATGTCTGGGAGTCATCAGACATACTGGGGAAATGACTTTTCCTGTGGTTCCTGATGCAGTGACTTAAGTATATAGAGAAAGAGCCCTGGTGGCTCAGTGGTTAAATGCTGGTACTGCAGCCACAAGGTTGTAAGTTCGATTCTGCTGGGCTCTAGGTTGACTCAGCCTTCCATCCTTCTGCAGGTCAGTAAAACGAGTACCCAGCTTGTTGGGGGCAAGTAGCTAAAACATTGTAAAGCAGCGATTCTCAACCTGTGGGTCGCGACCCCTTTGGGGGTCGAATGACCATTTCACAGGGGTTGCCGCTCCTCCATTCTGCCCGCCCCCTTTTAAAATAAGGCGGCCTCACAGCCAATGGGAGCGCTCCTTCTGAGACCCTGTGCCGGGAGGAGGGGAGAGGAGGCATGCTGGGCTTTTCCCCTTCTTTCCCTGCTGGGTGGGAAAGCGTTGGAGGAGCCTGAGGTGGAGCCGGAGGTGGGGAGAGCGAGAGGAGAGAGCTGGAGCCCGAGCGTGAAGGCGGAGGTGAGGAGAGGAGACCCTGTGCTGGCAGGAAGGGAGTGGAGGCATGCAGCCGGGCGCAGCCAAGCACTGCTTGGACACTTGTGTGCGCACCACACACACACACACACACACAGACATAGACAAACACACAGGGCTTCCCATTCAGGGCTGGAGCTCGCCTGAGTCACTCGCCTGGCGGTTGGTTGGTGGCAGTCTTCAGCCCACGGCGGATCCTGCCCAGGCGGGTTGGTTTATTTATGGCGCTGCAGCGGGACGTCTGGGAGATAAGACCCCATCCCCTCACCCTCTTCGCCTCCTGCTCATGCATGCTGGCGAGCAGAGTTGCTTGCCGGGGCGAGCGAGCAGCCAGGCGCTGCTTGGATGCTTGTGTGCGCACCACACAGACAGACAGACAGACAGACAGACAGACACACACAGAGGGCTTTCCATTCAGGGCTGGAGCTTGCCTGGTGGTTGGTTGGTGGCGGTCTTCAGCCCACAGCGGATCCTGCCCAGGCGGGTTGGTTTATTTATGGCGCTGCAGCGGGATGTCTGGGAGGTAAGACCCCGTCCCCTCACCCTCTTTGCCTCCCGCTCATTCATGCTGGCGAGCAGAGTTGCTTGCCGGGGTGAGCGAGCAGCTGGGCTCCGCTTGCTTCCCAAAGTGGCGGGGCTGCAGCAGTGGCGATCGCCCAGTCGCCCATTCAATCTGGGCATGCTGCTCTGTGGGAGTTGTCAGCGTGGCTGTCGTCTTTGGTCCAGCAGGCAAAGGGGGAAACTTTCCAGCAGCGGATCTGCCATCCAACGGGGGAGATCGGCCCCTCCAAGACCGAGAACTCGGTCGGGAAAGGAGCAGGGGGCATCAATGAAGGGCTTTGGTTTGTGTAGCAAGAGCCCCCGAGGCTCCTTGGTTGGGTGTTTTGTTTTTTTTTGGTTTTTTGATCCGAAAGCACTGCTCTGATCCGTCCTGTGGACTTTGGCCATTTCCACATTACAGTGTTATAGCGCTATTATTCCACTTTCACCATCCTATGGAATCCTGGAGTTTGCAGTTCAAACTCCAAACCCCAGGATTCCATAGGATGGTGAAAGTGGAATAATAGCGCTATAACAGTCTAGTGCGGAAATAGCCAGGATGACTTTCTCCTCTTGCTTTTGTTGTGCGTGGACCCTTGGTGCTTGCCACACGCACGTGTTGTGTTCCTCGCCCTGACTGTCTTGCATTCCTTGCTTTTTGTATGTTCAGCATGCATGGCTGCGCGCACATACAGACACAAAATGAAAAGGTAGTCTTTGTTCGGCTTCCAGAAGGTTGCGCTCTCAGAGGGGCGAAAGGAGGAAGGAAGGGGCGCCCGTGCGATGTGGGAGTGAGAATGTCCGAGCAGCGGCGCTCCCTTTAAGGGAGGGAGGGAGGGTGGGAGTGAAACAAAATGCGTCTGCTTATGCCGCCGCCATCTTTCCTCTCTCCCTGTCCTTTCCTCCCGGCGCCTCGTGTAAAATGTGGGCTGTTTTGGCATTGCCTTTGGGAGTGACTGGCTTTTTGAACTGTGGAAACCCAACATTCAGAACTAGAACTACTGCCTTAATTCTGGCATTGATGGATGCTTTCTGTGCTTAAAAAAAAGGGGGAGGGTTACCAGTTTTTAGGCATTAGAAGTCTATCCAGAGCAATGATTTAGGGTAGTGTTTCCAATCTATTCGATGTTGGAAATAACTAACTAACTAAATAATAAACAAACAAACAAACAAATAAATAAATAAATAATGAAAATAATTTTATGGTTGGGGGTCACCACAACATGAGGAACTGTATTAAGGGGTCATGGCATTAGGAAGGTTGAGAACCACTGTTGTAAAGGATCCAGCACACCTGTGGTGTCTCTCATCTCTCCAAGGATCCTGTCCATGTCCTCAGATTGCATAAACTGGTAGGTATCCAAAAACACAGGGAAAGCAGGAGTCAAGCTTACATCCACTGGAACTGTATCAACTACAGCATCTAAGTCAGATTGGATCTGACTGATTTTATCTGCAAAGTGCCATACAAATTCCTGACAGTCGCCTATTGATTTAGATTATGCCCAATCTATATAGAGATGTGAATCCAGGTATAAGGAGCCCTGGTGGTGCAGTGGTTAAATGCCAGTACTGCAGCCACAATGTTGTGAGTTCAATCCCACAGGACTCCAGGTGGACTCAGCCTTCCATCCTTCCACAGGTCAGTAAAATGAGTACCCAGCACATTGGGAGCAATTAGCTAACACATTGTAAACTGCTTAGGGAGCACTTAGCTGGTAAGCAGTATAGAAATACACATGCTATTGCTATTGCTATTGTTATCTGCTATGACAGCTGCTACTTTAGCCAGTTTTGGGAAAGTTAGGCAGTTATGGGAATATGGCTTGACTGATAGGTGGAGAAGGAACATAAGATGGTTCCAGGGTTGGCTTGTGGTATGTAGTGTTTTGTCTTGTGTTCTGTTGTGTGTGTTGAGGGAACAATAAGTGAATGGGAGGAATGTATTTTGTACTATAGCATAGTGGCTTGTAACTTAGGATTTTTTTTTTTTTTTTTGCAAAGTAACAATGATGTTTTTCTTCTTTTAATTATTTTCAAGATATGAAGAGTTACTTTTTAAAACTACAGCTGTAATGATAACTATAGATGTAATGGTACCCACCCTTTCCCAGAATAGAAGCAAATTACTTCTTAAAAACTTTGAAATTGTTTCACAAAGGGAAGGTGGATTTTAAAAAAAATCCAGCTCAATTGCTTTCTTATACTATTTTCTGGCAATTTTCTTGGGTTATAGCAAAATGAACTAGTTTAAAGTATCTATGCAACTATAATGAAAGGCATATAATATAAATTGTAACCTGTATTCAAAAAATGTAATTACGAGTCATAGGCCATTTCTGCACTACACTGTTATAGTGCTATTATTCCACTTTCAATATTCCATGGAATCCTGGGAATTGCAGTTTAGGGAGGGGCATTTAGAATTTTCAGCCAGAGAGCTCTCTAGCCTCAGTAAACTACAAACCCCAGAATTCCACAGGATGTTGAAAGTGAAATAATAGTGCTATAATGGTGTGGTGCAGAAATGGCCTAGGCAAATATTTATATAAATAATTGTAAATAGGAACATTATGTTCTGTATAATAAACACTATAATAAATTAGGCAAAAATGATATATTTCCAAGATTCTTGGGCAGAATATGGTAGTGGTAGAATATGTTGAAATACACTTTAATATATTTCCACAAACCGAACGGTAAAGATGGGCCTGCAGCTAGTCAACTGGATTTGTGGCACTGTTGTTACTATTGTGTACCTTCACATTATTTCTGACTTATGGTAACCCCAAAGCAACCCTATCATGGAGTTTTCTGAGGCTGAGTGTGTGTGATGCGCCCAAGGTCACCTAGCAGGTTTTCATGGCCAAGCAGAAAATTTAACCCTGGTCTTTAGGATCATAGTCCAATGCTCAAACCACACCTGCTTGTTAGCAGATATTAATATAATTAATGGTGGTGCAGTGGTTAAACGCCAGTAACTGCAGCCACAAGGTTGTGAATTCAGTCCTGCCGGGCTCCAAGTTGACTCAGCCTTCCATCCTTTTGCAGGTCAGTAAAATGAGTACCCAGCTTGTTGGGGGCAATTAGCTAAACATATTGTACACCGCTTAGAGAGCACTTAGCTGATAAGCAGTATAGAAATACACATGCCAAAAAATAAAATATGGAAACAGATCAACAAATAATAGACATTAATATGAGTGGATAGATGTATCAGAAATATATAGGTAATTTGATTTTATAGTTCATGTATTTGACATATTATTATAATAAAATTGTTAATTTTGGTGAAATTACAAAGACTATGAGGGTGGTGGGAAAATATTAGAGCCTGATGGCAAACGTTATGGACCATAAAGGCAAATTAGATGATAACCTGTTATTTGAAGATTGTTGGATATTAAAGACGAAGCTTGTCAGGCAAATGAAATAGCCTTATATCTACAGTGAGGCTCATGCTTGATCATAGAGAAGCATCCATAGCAACCCTGGAGGGCATTTTATGTCTCCCAACAGCAGCAAGCTAAGCATCTACAATATGTAAGTGTGTGTCTGCATGCATGAAGGGTGGCCTTTTGATGATCAAGAAAAAGGCAAAAATGGAAGTACGTTCCCTTGCTTTACCATGTTTTTTTTTCTAAGAGAGAAAGAAGGGAAGTTATTTTTTGATGTCTTAGCTCCCCACTACCACCCTTCACCCAGGCTTTTCTTATTGAAAAGGATAAAATAAGATATACACTGGCAAAGCTTTAGCTCAAGTTTCTATGTCACTGTATTTTCTACATTTTTTTTTAAAAAAACCCACCATTTTATTTGATCATCTGCAGAGCTTAATCTGTCTCTGCAGTACAAAGGGCTGATGACATTTTGCCTTTTTTCTCAGCCCCAATGTCTTGCATCTCAAAAAGATGGTAGAACTGGAACCAAAAAGTGTTTGTTTTGCAGCAGCTCTGCTATTGATGAATGTTCTGTCTTTTCATCTAACTTCAAGAAGAAAACATGAATTAAACATTAATTGAACTGTATTGAGCGCCAAGTGAAGAAATCTTATTGTAGATGCTACAGAGCACACAAGGCTGGAGGGGAGAGTGCCGTTTCTTCCATTTATTATTTCGGTCATAAAAAGCACTTGTTGACAGAGCTCTGTCCTGGTGTGAATAATATTTACTTCTCTAAAATTGCTACAATGTTGAGTGACATAGTCCCCAATGTGGGGTTATCTTTTGTCAAGGGAAATGAGAACCTCACCATTTCCCCTTTATTACCTGCTGATAGACATTCAGTGCTGTCTAAATTTACCTCAGAGTATTCTGAAAAGCCATCTTTTATTTAATCATTGGGTGAACAAGAGATCAGCCCACAGCTTGCACCTTTTACCCCTACCTGTTTGTGGGGAGCTGTGTACCTGTGGAAGTCTTACAAGACAAACAGTAAAGGCATGGTGCCCTTTGCCCCTTTCAGCTGGTGTTCACTGGTCTACAGTCTCAAAAAGAATAGCTATTTAGATATCTCAGCTCATCATCCTCCCACTTGAGCTTGAATTTTCTGGGCTATAACTCCCATAGTTCCCCAGTCAGCATGGCCAATGGATCTTAGCCCTAAACAGCTCAGGACCCAACTACTGAGAGAAACACCTTCCCTAGTAATGGCATCCCTGAGATTTAAGATCAGTCAGGGAGCTTCTGCTTGTGGTCCCTCAGAGCAGAGTGGATCATGGGATCACTACATATGGCATGCCTCTCTTTGTAGTGGCACCCCAGTAGTTGATCCAGCACACTTGTCTTTAGATGCTGGTTAAAACATACAAATTTATACAAGTTTCCAGAAATAAGCAATTGCTGGATTGATCTTTTACTGCTGCCTGTTTTACTATACTGTATTTTATAATTTTTATAGTTGGTTCTCTGAAATACTTATATTTTTAAAAAATTATATCTGCTTGAGATTTGTGCTTTTAGGTGGTTATGCTTGGATAGCTGTGTTTTTATGTAGATTGTTAACTGCTCTGAGAAAGTAGAAGGAAAGATGGGGTGCAGAAAGAGGGTCAGTACGATGTGGTATAGTAGACTAGAACTAGAGGCCACAACTATATCTTGAAGCAGTAAATTCCGTAATTAGTTATACATAAAGATAAATTTGCTCTCCTCAGATTTAATTCAGAAATTATCAGAGGTTTTTTTTTTTTAAAGGGAGGGGAATGGAAATGAAACAATAAAAATATATTTGCTACCCCCAAAGCCCATTTCATCAATGCCCAGTCCCCAAACATGTTCCCCTTCTCACTACTTGCCCAGCACTGGGAGTAACACTTCTTCCTATCCCTACTTCCTCCTGCCACTTTGGGTGTGCTTCATTTCCAGGTATGCCCACTGATACCCTTCCTAGTATGTAAGAGGTCAGTAAAGGAAAAGACAGATCGTGCTTGCAGGTGGGAGAATTTTGGAGACAGAAGGACTGACAAAGAGAAGTAGGGAAACAGGTTGGAGTGGGAGAAGCTATGCTTTTCCCAGTTTGGATTTTGATCTAAGGCAGATAGGAATTTGGATGCTTTCTTTTTTAAAACCTCACCTGGTGTTTGAGGAAGGCTTTTATGAACCCCTAAATCTGTTATCTAACTCTGACTCAGAAGAACTTTGTTTGCATCTTTTGTGAAGAATGGCTTCATTTTATTTATTTTGAAAGTAGTGCCAATGAAATACCAGTTTCAATGCTTGACTTTCCAGAAAAATAACACATGTTTTCTGTCCACTGGAGACTAGCATGTTTTATTCCAAGGATAGCAGGTGTATGTGTATGTGTGGCTGGGATAGAGATGGGAGGAGTGTTTGAAAATATTCCCACCCCTCACCCCAAAAAATGGTAGAAAAGACGAAGAGTCATCTGGATGAACGAGAATCTTCACATTTTGTGACTTAGTCTGTGCAGAATTCCCATGTGGCATTTTTGTACAGAAAACAATTTTTCTTACTGTGTTTTTGTTTTTTCATTTTTTTTCATTTTTTTTTAAAGGAAACACCATTTCTGCACAGAAATATATTTTTGTGCTCACAAAATCCTGTTTCCTATGCAGAAAATGCTGTTTTACTTATTATTTAGAGTGTCAACATTCCTTAACAAAACATGCAATAAACACATAAATTTCTTTTTTTAACCTTCAAGTTAAGATGTTATTCCAAAGAGCAATGTGAGAACTAGGCAGATCTAGATTATGTCAGTGGCTATCAATAAAATAGTATTTCTTGTGCAAAATGCCATATGCAAAATTTGCATAGAATAAGCCCGTAACTTATAGCATCTTTTGTACAGAAAATAATATTCTGTACAGATATTATTAAAATACTGTTTCCTGTGCAGAAAATGCTCTTTTCTGCACAAAAATGCCACATGCCACATGTAAATGGTCTTTAAAAACTGCACAGGTTTTGAAGACATTCTTCCAGCAGGAAGAAAATGGTTCAGATTGGTTTTTCCTTCCTTTGAGAACAAAATTGGTGAAGAACTGCATCCTGTATATCTGTATATGTGTATGTGAGAGAGGGAGAGAGATTGTCTTTTACTGAGTATAAAACATTTCGGACAACATGGGAAACCCTGAAATTCCATGTTGTTGCATTGTGGTATACAGAATTCATGAAAGATCCCTCACAATGCATGAATTTTCCCCGAAACATTATCTTTTAATCCGTGCCTCAGACAAGTCTTATTCTTCCTGTGTTTTTTTTTTTCCAATGTGTGTAAGTGTGTATGTGTGCAGAGTAATGAGACTTTTAAAAATGTCCACACTGTGAGTATTGAAGGATGCTGGCAGAGAATTGCAAAGCAAGTGTTCTTGACCTATATGACTACACTAGAATTTAAAGCAAATACCGATACACCTCCTCCCTCCAGAGTAGAAGAATAGAAGGCATGAAAACATGCAAAATCTCTTAAATTGTTATGAACGCTGAAATGATTATTAATTGTTTTGCTTTATTGAGCTGAACTTGGTGTAGCTCCCTCCTATAAACAGATTAAAAGACAAATGTTGATCTGGAACCCATCTAGCGGCAAGTGGAGATGACCTGAATAAAATATTCTTGTGTGTCTACTCCATTCCTGTTTTGTATTCAGTGTGCAGGGGGAAAACTCTACCTGGTAGATAAGTGAAGTTTTCTTACTTTGAAGTTGGTGCATTTGAACTTGCTTGAATCAAGGACAAGAAAAACAATAGAGGCTAACAGAATTGCCTCTGCTTTCAATCAGAATTTCTAACAATATGATTTATGTTATAAGGATCCAACTCATGTTCTGGGAAATATGTACATTCACAATGGGCTTCCTATGTACTGATGAAGCTCTTGTGCCCCATGAAATTATTTGTCTCTCAGTCCTTGGTTGGACCAACAAGAGAGGATGTACTTAATTCATGAGTTTATTCTTTTACTAGCAGGTAAAGATGAAATATAGGGAATTGGCTGGCTGTTGAAAAATGGATTTTAGTGGGGGCTGGGAAGATGCTGCAACTCTTTTATGATATGCTTTTAAAATTGCTTTCCACTGAAGTATGCTTTTAAAATTGTATTTCATTTCATTGTGTTCTGATATTACAGCTCACTTTTTATTTGTGCCTGCTTTGTAAATTTGTTGTGAGCTGCCTTCATTTTCATCTTTGTGGAGAAGGCAGGGTATAAATCAACCAATCAATCAATCAATCAATCAGACAAACATCTGATTTCATTATGCCTGAATGGGGCTAAAATGCTAGTCTGTGCTCCCTAGATGTCTACACAGCTAACATTTGGGGTAATAAGTTTGAACAGGTATGGGGAACCCATTCACATATCCAATAGCTTGAGCTGCCTTGTAGACTTCATGGCCGTTTGGCCTCTAGCTTTTCTGCTTCCCAAGTCTCATCACCGCTTTGCTTGACTTTTTGTTATAGCCGATCTTGTCCTCAGGTGCTTTGCAAGGTTTTCCCCTGTTCCTCTTGACCTCTTATTCTAGGGCTATGCTCCATGCTTGCCTGTGAACTGTTAAAGGCAAATGTTGTAATTTTCATGGTGCCAAATTAATTCCAACATACACATGTACTTGTATGTGCGTGACCACAGAGATAGATAGAGATTGAGGGAGGGAGGGAGGGAGGGAGGGAGGGAGAAGAGGAGAAAGAGAAAGTTTTCAACACATTTTTGCTTTGAAGGATGAAATAGCTTTTTGTACATGAGCACACATATTTATATCAATATTTAATTGATATTTTTATTAATATTTAAGGAAGAAAAAAGGGGCTCGATTTTTAAAAGGCTGTTAGTTTCATCTGATTTGCTGTAGTTTGAGAATTGAGGGAGATGTGGTATATTGTTTTGTCCAGAGTGCACTGTAATGTGCTTTCTATATTGTTTAAATGCAGAGCATTTGAGGGGTGTTTATTAATTAAAATATTTCTATCTTACCCTATATCATGGAATCTCAGAGAGACATGCAGATCAAAGTGGTTAAATGCCAGTACTGCAAGCCACAAGGTTGTGAGTTCGATCCTGCTGGGCTCCAAGGTTGACTCAGCCTTCCATCCTTCTGCAGGTTGGTAAAATGAGTACCCAGCTTGTTGGGGGCATGTACAGAAATACATGCTATTTGTAAGTTTTTCACCACCTCGATCCATATGGAGAGGCGGGATATAATTAATTAATTAATTAATTAATTAATAATAAAATTAACAGTTTAAAAGAATTTAAACTGTGGAAAAAAAGAATTGTTTAAACAAAATAAAAAAGGTATTAAACTATTTAATAATTGCTGAAACCAGTTAAAAGGTTAAAATGAAACCATATAAATGTACATTTTGAAAGAAACAAATTGTGCCCTAAACATGTTAATTAAAAAAGCCATTTTAAAAAACTTTGTGTTAGAATAAAGGTAGTACCTCTGCCAGTTTAGATTTCCAAGGGCCTCCAGTGTCATTCCACAAGGGAGGTGCCACAGCAGCGAGATTGTGTGTGAGAATATACTGCAGGATGACTCATCCTCACACAGTATACTGCTTCCATTGGTGGGAGAGAGAAGAGGGCTGCTCCAGCAGAACCCAACCCTTAGGCAGGAATATATAGGCAGGGGGAGTTCTTCAGGTATTAAAATGTCAAGCCATTTAATGTTTTTACTGTCACTGTCAGCACCCTGAATTCAGACTCAAAGCATATTGGCAGCCAGTGCAATTCCAAGACAAGTGTTGGTTTCTATTTTTCTGGTCAGCAACCTTGCTGTTATATTTCACACTAGCTGCAAGCTTTTAAGTCATCTTCAAAGGCAAACCCATGTAGACCTCACTGCAGTAGTCTAATAAATAAGTTCCCAGTGAATGAACTACTGCGGTTAGATTATCTCTATCCAGGAGTGGCCATAACTAGAGACCAAACTAAGATAGTCCAAGCACTCTGCCTGGGCTTGTGGTAGCAAAGATGGATCTAAAAACACTCCCAAAGGCTCTGTACTTGCTCTCTCAGGAGTGCAGTCCCAATCATTTACCCACTTCGCAGATATGAGAGCCACTTTAGCTTTCTTTATAAGGATTCAATTTAAGTCAACATTCAGCAATTGCATAGCCCCAGTTCACTCGGGTGGCAAAGAGAAGTAAAACTGAGTGTCAACAGCACATTTATGGTACCTTACCCAAAGCTCCTGAATGACATTATCCAACAGTGTCATATAGATGTTGAACAGCAGGGGGAATAGGATGGAACCCTGCAGTATCCCACAGCTTTAATAGTCATTGGGCTGACTAGGAATTTCTAGTCTCTAGTCTGGAACCTAATCTGGAATAGAAACATTAGAGTAGAAACACAATAACCCCTAGTCCCACCCAGTGAAGCCAGTATCAAAAGCTGCTGAGAGATCTAGATAGATGAATAGGGTAGTGTTCCCTGTCTTTTTATTAGAATAGGCTGTTATTCAGAATAATTAAGGTTGTTTTGCTACCACTCTTGAAACAAGAGTAAAATTGGTCCAGATAATATAAGAATATCTGACATTGCCCAGCTGCCATGTATTTAAGAGTCTTGCCCCAAAAGGGAATATAAGCAATAGAGCAATAGTTCTCCGGATCCAGAGAGAAGGATCTAGTGTATCCATTTCAGGAGCAGGCACATTATAGCCTCTTTCAAAGCAGCAAGCACTTCCCTCTAGAATATGATACATTTATAGTCACTGGGACTCATCTAATCAATACTAGATCTTCTACCTAATCAGTACTAGATCTTGTCAGCCAAGATGGGCAAGGGTTAGATTTATATGTTGTGAGCTATACTGATTCAAAAGTCTGGTTCAAATCATCAGGCCTCAGCAAATAAAATGTATTCTCTCCCCATCCCACAAAAAGAAAGCTCTGATCAAATGCTGCACACTGGCCAGATCACGGCATGGTGATGTATTTGCTTAACTGACTTAATTATGCTAAATATGGTATTGTTTGAAAGTATGATTTTATACTTACTCCATACAGATTTTGCCTTGATAATGTTTCTCCTTAACTCAATAGTAGCAAGTATACTCATCCTTTTTGTCTTCCCTGCCCAATGGAGCTGATCCTCTTTAGTTGTGCCAAATTACTTTTCCACCAGCCCCCTTTTTAATCTGTCTTTTTTAGTGCTCTCCATAACTGTTCACAGCCATTGCTATCCCAGGTAGCTACTGCTTTAGTGCATTTTCTTCTTTTATTTTTTACTTCCTAGAGTGACTCCAGCCAATTGGGGGACCAGTTAATCAGTCTAATGATATTACCTAGGACAAATGTAGCTGAGCTAAAATTAGGAGATTCTTTTTTTTCTAGTTTGGTCAAATGGGGGACCCTATGCAGTTAGGCAGACGTTGCCACTCTGGTCTGAGCACTTACAAACCAAGGAGCAAGGGGGAAAGAGGGTGCTGAAAATTGTTTCCTTTAAAGCACTTTACTTTTTTTAAAGGAGATGGTCTCCAACTAACTGCCTTTCCCATTAATAAATGTGCAAGTGTTTTGCCACAGCATGCCATGGAGGGAGGACCAGGGGGCCAACCTTGCTTTTCTTTCTTCCTGACTGGAGTAGCAGCATCCCTTTAATCCTGCTATAGTACTCTGGCTCCCTCCCTTCCATTTATTCAGTCTTTCTTTCCCTCTAAAACCACCACCTTAGTAGATAAAGGGCAAAGCTTATCCATGATGTTACTTTGGCCCAGGTCTACTCGGTGATAGCACTAGATATCTCTTTTGATATCAAAATCATTCAGCCTTCCTCTGCCACCCCGCTCCACGTGTTTGCGAGGCCTCCGGACAAGCACGTACACAGGCGCGGCCGGTAATTGTTGGACATTCCATTCTCCACCTAGGCAGGCAGAACAGAGCCAATCTGTTGCTTCAGGGACCTCTCCTGCAAACAACCTTTTGCTTAAGCACGACACTAACAGAGGCGCCTGGCTCTGAGCCGACAGTCTTACAAAGCCGGACTAAGCACTATGTATTTGCATACTGGCTACACTATTGTTGATTCAGTGCTAAGCCGATCATGTTAAACTTGACCTTTTCCAAAGCTTTGTCCCTCTCCAAACTCGCACTGTTCTCACCGAGTAAGGCATGGCCTGCAGTCACAATTCACCCTATATAAACTCCCTGATTCCGAGAGCACCTTGGATCGCTCCGGACTTCCGTCCCGCCTTGCTGCTGCTTTGTCTGGCGAGCTCCCCTCGGCTTCCGTGCTGAGTTTCTTCCCTACCATCTTCAGCTTCTTCAGGATTACAAGAAAAGGTGTCATATCACTCATTTCCCCCCAAAACTCTCATTTCTAATTCTTCCATTAGCTGTGTGATTGTGGTGCCTTTACTGTTTGTTTGTCTTTTAATAAAAACATCATTTTCGTTATTTTAAACTTGTCTGACTGCTTGACTGACCTGACCCCGTAGACATAGGGTTGCAAGATCCCTGCTAAGTTACCCTGCCTCTCACTAGCTTAAGAGAGTGCTCCAGCTAATTTCCCCATCTTTGTGTTTGTGTTTGGTTATTTGGGCGCCCCTCCCAGGACCCCCAGAGAACAGGGTAACAATGGTTATTCAGAAAGGATTGATAACCTGTGGTAGCGTGTTCTTATAAAAGTAAAACTGAAGAAAATACTATGTTGAGGCAGAAATTATAAGAATAGGATGTAATATTTATTAAAATAACACACAAGGAAAAGGTATTTGGTTTCCAAGAATATTCAAACAAAAGAACACTTCCCTAAAGATGTTTAACCAATTTTTTCAAATCACCACAATGCTCAAGGACAGAGTTTTCACACACATACCTTTGGCGCCTCTTAGCACAAGGTGTAATTCCCTACTTAGGGTCCCACTTTCTGACCCACTCAGAAGTGACTTGGTTTCTTCTCAGCCTCACACTAGGCCACTGAGAAGACAACCCTCTGTTCAGGCAAGCCCCTCTTTGGTTGACTGAAGGCTCTGACTTAAAGTTCTCTCTAAGAATCTCACTGAAGGAAGCTAGAATCCAGTTCACACTCCTCTGTATGTGCCTTCTGCTGTCTCACACACAAGCTCTCCCTCCTGCTAGGGCTGGGGTTTACTCAGACAGAGCTAATCTGGTTATATGATTATCTCTCACTAGGGCTGCTCTGCTAGCCACACCTCCAGGCTCTGTCACACATGCATCTTTCCTTAAGGAGGGAAAGCACCTGTGAAGTGCCATTTTACTGGAGTGTTCCACAGTGTGTACAATGCCTTCAAGTTCATTTGGAAAAGCATTGATGGGGCGAGGGGGTAGGATTTAGAACAACCTTGTTATTGTTCATGTGACTCTCCAAAAATAATGGTAGAAATGGAGGAGAGGGGACGTAACAGCATAGCCTACTTCATTCAGGTCTCTTCTTTTTCCACCAGCCCCTCATCTCTTTCTCTATTCTTTCACTACGGTTCCCTCTTCAGTCTATTCTGTGCTCTTCCCTGAGAATAGTTTGTATCCAGAATCTTTCTCCACACTGACTCTTAACCTCTGTACTCCTCACACTCAAGATGCATTCCTCTTGTTTCTTGACCTTATGCTAATCCTCCTGCCCCATTTTAAACTAATTGTTCATATTCTTCTTGGGAGCCTAAGTAGTTGTTCAAATTCTACAACTCCAAGTGCCTGTTGTCATTTTATAAAGAACTTTTGAAAAAAAAAAGTTTATAAGAGTTATAGCTAATAAATACTGTTCATTGTCATGGTTTGTCTTAGCTTGATCATTTTGTCCACACTATTTCCCTTTTGTGTGTTATATTTCATCCTCCATCCCATTTTTAAGGTTGGAAGGTGATAGCTCCTATCAGAAATCATCCCAAGTACTTATCACTCTGCCATTCTGAATGATCCACTCAATCTAATTTGGTTTTGGGAGTTCAGTGGGGTCGTGGCAGGTTTGTATTTGGATGGACTATGTGAAACCACCAAGAATTATCAGAAATCTCCATATAAGGATAGCAAAGATATGAACCCCATGGAGATCCCTTGCCAGTCAGATTTGACAATACTGGGCTAGCTGGACCAATGTACAACTTTTGTGTGTTCCTACACGGGCTTTCTATGGTTGGTGGAAAAATCTGAATGACAGTCAGGAACAGAAAATGGATAGCAATCAGCAACGGATAGCAAGATAAGTGAGCGACTTAACCAAATAAATAGACAAATAAATAAATATCATTCTGTCTTTTCCAATGTAGAGTTTATGTCGTGGGACTGAACTATAAAATTTTTTCACAGACTTCTTTTTAAAAATGAACTCAGGAACTTGGTATACATATAAATACATGATCTCTCTGTTTCTCTCTCTCTCTCTGTTTGTACAGTTGCCATTGATAGAGGGAACAGCAAATCCTTTCATGCAAACACAGCTGGAGTTCAGAACACTGTTGACAGCATTTCACTGAAGTGCTAATATATAATACAAGCTTGTAACAAATTACAGCTTAGCATTTGGGTTGAGAGAAAAATAAGCTACAGTGGTAATAATAATATTTTGGTGAAATGAAAAATGTGCTACGCATTATGGATGGGAAGGCTCTACACATCTGTTTTGGAAAGGGGCCATTTATTGCAGAATAATTTGGAAGATATCTGCTGAATGCCCTGAACTAATCTGATTTGACAGTGATCGTGTTCTGAAACTGCAAGGTCCCCCATCCTGGTAGCTTTTCTGGTATTGACCTCATTGGGAGAATAACGGCATCTAGAATAGACTTCTCCAACCCTGACACCTCTCAGATGTTTTGGACTTCCAGCTCCCATGATCCCTCACTATTGGCTATGTTAGCTGGGGCTGATGTCGGTTACAGCCCCAACCATCTGGAAGATGCAAGTTGAAGAAGACTTAGAACTGTTTTCCACTGAGTTTTCTGTGCCACCACCCCTTCCCACAGTTTGCCAGGGGGAAAAAGTGCAGTGGAGAGAACTTTCACAATCTTTGATCCCTATTTGAAATCTGGGTGCTGCTGCAATCCTATGCAGCAGTATCCAGGTGAGCCACTATGCATGGGAGTCGCATTTCTCTCTTTGCATACCTGGCTGGTCGTGTGCTGCACAACCTAAGATCCAGCATTTTTCTTTCTGCAGATCCTCCTTGCCTTTCATAGGTTTGTGGAAAGGGAATGAAATTCAACTCAAAACCAGCTTAGGATCAGTTTAAAGTTTAAAAGAAAGATTGTGATTCTCAGTGTATCAGGATGTTTGGATTTCAGGAATCTGACATTTTTAAACCTCCTCCCACAATCATTTTTACATTCTGAATTGTCACTAGTTTCAAAAAGGGTGGTGGTGGTGATCTCTTCTGATGCTATCTTTCAGACCTTCATCAGGATTTCTATGAAATTCCTCTTCAGTTTAATATGTCTGCTGTGCGAGATTGTGTTAAAAGATGGGCTAAAGTGCTCAGTCGACTCAGTAGAGTGGAGAGCTAGAGAGGGAATGATGAGCAGAATAATTCAAGATTTAGAACAGATAACAAATGTGCATGATTCAACAAGGCAGTGATAAAGTGCAAAACTCTAATGTCACAGAGGTTGTATTAAGAGGGGCAGAGTTTCCAAAATTTAGGAAGACATAAATACTGCATGATTGCAGCAGTAAGACATATATTTGAAGTATTCTGAGGATGGAGCTATATTTTATGAATGAAGATGACAGTGCTGGAAAGGAGAATTTTTATTCCAATAAATGGCTGCTTCCAAGGCAATTCCTATGTGGAAATGCCAAAAAGATGTGTTTATGTATATATGTTTATATGTGTATACGCCCTCAGTAAGTACGTTCAAGTAGTAAGGAAAATATTAAATATTCTCTGGTAGATAGACTTAAATGCAGTTTGTGAATCCCAAATAGAGTGGCGCTGTTGAATCAATGGAGTTTACATATATGCTGTTTTATCAAGATTTTTTAAAATTGATTTACTAAATCCCTTTTTGTTGGGAATAGTTTTTAGGTCATTATAGGAAGTCTGAAAGAAGGGAAGGGATAATGATTCACCCTGTCCTCTTAGAACTGGAAGTGGTGCAATGGAACTTAGAGTAAGAAAGTATACTAAGGGCTTTTCTGCACTGTGCTGTTATAACAGTATTATTCCACTTTCAACATCCTGTGGAATTCTGGAGTTTGTAGTTTACTGAGGCCAAAGAGCTCTCTGGCTGAGAATTTTAGACACGCTTCCTAAACTGCACACCCCAGGATTCCATAGGATGTTGAAAGTGAAATAATAAAAATTCATAAGTTGGATCAGACAAATATATATGAACTGCAAAGCTCAAATAATAATAAATGGAGAAAAATTAGATCCGATACCGATTACCAAAGGTACCCGTCAAGGTTGCCTGCTTTCCCCATTACTATTTATTACAGTATTAGAAGTACTTTTAAGAAGGATCAGACTGGATAAGACAATAAAAGGAGCAAAAATAAAAGGGGAAGAATACAAAGTGAAGGCTTATGCAGACGATTTGATAATATTTCTAGAAGATCCGGAATGGAATATATCAAAGTTCTTGGAGATTTGTGATGAATTTGGAGAATTAGCCGGGTTCAGAATCAATAAAGAGAAAACAAAATTCATAACCAAAAATATGTGTAGAGAGGAAATAGAATTAATTGAATGAAGAACGGGTATTAAAGAGGAGAAAAAGATCAACTATTTAGGAATAACAATATCCAAACAAAACAACACATTGTTTGAAAATAATTACATGAAAAAATGGGGAGAAATTAAGCAGGATTTACAAAATTGGTCAAAATTAGATCTCTCATTAATGGGTAGAATGGCAACAATTAAGATGATGGCTCTTCCTAAAATCAATTATTTGTTTCAAAATCTACCTATTATCACTAATCTTAAATGCTTTCAAAAATGGTGACAAGATTTAACAAAAATTATTTGGGCCAGAAAACTGAGAATAAAGTGGAAAATATTAACGGATAGGAAGGAAAGGGGCGGTTGTAGCATTCCAGACCTGAGACTTTATTGTCTTGCGAATGGTATGACTTGGATCAAGGATTGGATAGAACTGAGAAATGAAAGAACCTTAAACTTAGAAGGACCAGACTTGAGATTTGGGTGGCATGGATATCTTTGGTACCAAAAGACAAAGGTAGACAAAGACTTCCTTAACCACTACATAAGAAGGTCACTACATGGAATATGGATGTTTTGGAAAAAGAAAATATATTCAAAAAACCCACTATGGGTTTCGCCGCAAGAGGCATTGATGGGAAGATCAAAGGAGCCATCTGGAAGATGGCTCACATATAGAGACTTAATTATCGTAGACTCGAATGGTTCTCCGAGGATAAAATCAAGAGAGGAATTAGTGGAACAGGGTTGGAACTGTCAGTGGTTTCTACACATACAATTAAAAGAAAGGTTCAAAATAGATCTCAAACTGTACGGAATTGAAATGAATCCTAAATATAACGAATGGGAAAAAATAATATTTGAGAGAAAGGAACATTTAACAGCACTGTTCTACAAATATCTTTTGGATATGGAATTGCAAACAGAAACAATAAAAGAATCCATGATAATCTGGGCACAAAATATTGGGCACACTATAAATCTAGAACATTGGGAAAGGAGCTGGGTTAGCACACAAAAATTCACTTTAGCTCAGAACTTGAAAGAAAACTACCTGAAGATGCTCCATAGATGGTATTTAGATCCAGTTAAACTTGCTAATATATACAAATTAGAAAATAAACTGTGTTGGAAATGTTCACAAGAAATTGGTACCTTTTATCATATGTGGTGGAAATGTTGCAAAGTTAAGATTTATTGGAAGAATGGTTACAGATTAATGGCAGATATTTTACAAATAGAATTGCCCTTAACACCTGAATTATACTTATTGAACATGCTGCATCAAGTTGAGAAGAAATACAAAAGTTATGAATACATAATATTGTACATGGTGTCAGCGGCAAGAATTATATATGCAAGGTACTGGAAAAGAGAGGAAAAACCAGAAATGCAGGAATGGCTCCAAAAGGTATTAGAATTTGTTATGTTAGAAGAGCTCACTTATAATCTTCGAGATGAAAAACAGACGAAAAAAGTTAATGAGCTGAAGTCAATAAAAACTGTAATAGTAGAGAAATGGACAAAGTTATGTGCTGGGGAGTAATAGTAGAAGATGGTTTAAGATATCGTTATGATAAAAAAAAAAGGGTTTATGCCTACTAAAATATGTAAGTTGAGAAAGCCAGTCTAAAAAGATAATTTGGTATTTGGTATTTATCGGGATCACGAAGGGAAAACTAATATAGAGATTCCAACAAGGGGTGAGGGGAAGTTACAAGAGAACTGGAAATTAAGAATGCAATGCATTAAAAAAGTGTGGTTTTTTTAATTTATGAAATGTTTATTGTACAACTATGATATGGATGTTTTCTAAATGTTTTTTTTAATATAAAAATAAATTAAAAAAAGAAAAGAAAAAAGAAAGTGAAATAATAGCACTATAACAGTGGAGTGTAGAAAGGCCGTTAAATCCAGACCAACAATTTGGTAATACAATAAGTTGCCTAGGAATTTTGTGAGAGCTTTTTAGATTAGAAGCTATTAGGAGAAGATGGGATAACTATTAGGCTTGCTTGCTTGCTTTTCTGCCTTTCCTCCCTTTAGCACAAGATGGCAGCATGGCTGCTTCCTCCCAATACTGTCACAACAACCTTATGTGGTAGGTTAGGCTGAGATAGTGACAGGCCTCAGAATCAATTTTGTTCTGATTTTATCTGGTCATGTAGCAATAAATATGTTTGAATCCTATGAGGAAGACAAAATTTTAAAAATTTGTAATGTCATAGTTGTTTGGAATTACAACCTTTTTAAGCAAGGAAAAAATTAGAAACACAAGGTATAAACCTTTCATCCTATCATCCTTTCTGATCACCCCTTCTGATTGTCTTATCTTTTTGCCATATTTCATCCTGTTCCTAACTACACTCACATACACATACACACAAACATCAGGTCTGCTTCATTTTGCTTTTTTTTTTTTTGCTTTTTTTTGTTTGTTTTGCATTTGTTCCTTTTTGTGCCTTTCCCTATCTTGTGCTAAAATATGTCATCCAGAAGCTGCATCTTTCTCTTTCAGCTGCATGAATTCTATTGTTCCTCATGAAGACAGATCTTTTCATGGATCAAATTCGCTCCAGCTGTGTAGTCCTGCCAGTGACTCATCTAGGCACAAGGCCTTGTATTCTTGCCTTCACCCCGCAACACACTTCTCTTTTCTTCGTTACTATTCAGATAGCATGCACCATTATAAGGGTGACTTCCATTTTCAAAGACAGATCAGGGCAATCTATTATTCTTGTTGTCAGCCCCAAACACTGCCGACCTGGTTCACAATAGATATCCTATGGGGGAGTCAGGCCTGCATAGGGCTGATAAAAGTGCTATACATGGATAGAAAATGCTGTGATTAGTGAGCTCTGAGCTTGGCTCGTGGATGGCAAATGCTATGATTAGTGAGCTCTGAGCTGGCTCAGCATCGAAGAATACAACTGACAGCAAACACCACCAATACCAAACAAAGAGCATAGCTTTTGTGTATTCTTTGGCTGGAGATGTTGTTTTGTTCTCAAAGCAGCAAATTTGTACATTCTGATGGTAGTCCTACATCTTTTATATGTGAGGATAGTATCTACCATTAGTAAAGAATTATGGTATGATTAGAGGATGGAATGAAGTTGAGCATGATTCCCTCTTCCCCTCAGCTCATTTTGTTCAACTGTATTTAGTGTATAGGGATTTATATTTTCAGATTGTCACATCTTAGCTGAATAGTGCATTATGGATTTGCTAAAGAAAAGATGTACTCAACTAGTGGATCCCCTTTCTTGTCAAGGTAACCTCCCTCCATAGCATTGTGATGTGCCACCACAACAAGGGGATCTTTACCTGAATGACTGAGCTATCCAATCATTGGGGAGTTCTAAGCTCTACTTCCAAGAAAGCTGTTGGGTTTAGTTTCCCAAAGCCCAGCTTGGTAACAATGCAGTTCTACATGTTCTGAGGGTTTTGGCAAGAGATTCTCTTTTAAAGCATTGTAACCAAATGTCAAGAGATGATAAAAAGAGAAACTTACTGGGCAGAGGAAGTGGTGGCAGAGAACAAGGGAAGGCAACAACCATACATATCAACACATATTTCAACTGTTAAAGCAGTCTTGAGTTTCAGAACATATGCAGAGTTTACTGCAGAGAAGATAGTCTAAGAGATAGCATCCTTAGACTCCTAATTAAATGTTTCCAAGGAAAATCAAATGTGGGAGGCTTTACCTATGTGTGGGAAATTGGGACTGGATAAAAGTTGCCTCCATAGAGGAGAAGGACCTTTAGTTTGTATAAGAGTAAAATAAATGCCATCTCTTCTGCTAGGTGTCTAGGTGGACAATCAAAATATTATTAGATGCTGTTGCTTAATGACTCTGCATACATATTGTAAAAGAAGGATCCAGATCTGGTCACTTTCCCTGTGTGGTGTTGTTGCTGTGTGCCTTCAAATTACTGATGATTTGTGGCAACCCAAAGCTGAACCTATCAGAGGATTTTCTGGGGCTGAGAGCATATGATGTGCCCAAGGCCACCCAGTGGGTTTCCATGGCCAAGCAGGGAACTGAACCCTGGTCTCAAGGGCAGTTGCATAGGGACGTAGGGGTGGGACAGAACAATTTGCCCTGGGTGGCAATGTTTTGGGGTGCCCCGGCCCATAGACTCAACCCTGCATGCCCTGGCCACATCCCCATGCACCACACCCATGCTTCCGTGCACAGTGGCCATGCCCCTCGCATTGTAGCTCCTCCCCCTCCTGCCCCCCTCCACACACTCCAAGCTCCACCACTGCTTCAGGGTCAAAGTCCAACACTCAATTTCACAATGTCTGTACAGAGATAATACTTGGAATTGTTGCTTAGTTAGGATTCACTATAGGGGTGTGAAATCCCAGTTTCTTTAGATGCCAGTGTTGAGCTACAGCAGAGTATCAGAGTTTATGAAACCTAACGATATAGCGGAAATGTATTAGGTCTAAATTTTTTGAACTAATTTGCTAGCTTTGGCCTAATGAACTTTTAAGCAAACGGGAGCACATTTGTACACTGAAATCCATATTTTTCAGAATTTTGAGGTTTTGTATATTGTTCAAAAATGAACACAAATGGGTGTATATTAAGGTCTCATACACAGAGTAATGGGGAAGTATACAGAAAAACTCATTATATTAATGGAAAATGCTTGAAAAGAAGTGCATAAATATGTCTGTATTAAGAAAATGTCCACAAAAATGCAGACAAATGTCAATATGGTAATGAATTTTGCTGCATTTCCAAACTAATAGGAGTGCAGGCTGAATGAAATAAACTTGGAATTGAGATGAATGAAAACAATCAAGACAACAAAAATTCACAGATTTCTTCCAGCACAGGCTGTAAGTGAGGATCTCTGTTCTATACTGTTTCACCAGCTGCACTGTTTGCATCATGCGTAGGGAAAATATGATTCTCCTAAATCTCTTTTTGTAGCTCCTGTGACCTTCTAAGACCTCACCCAAACCTCCAGTCATTCATTTTTATTTTTATTTTACATATTGGGGGATATTTTTCAACTCAAAATATGGCAGTTTTGCTTTCCCCATCCTCCAAAGAACTCTAAGATGCACAAAAACACAAAACAAATGGTAAACAACAAAACCAGAAATGACATCACATCGTTTCCAGGCTTAATTCAGTGTAGCCTACTAAGGGTGCATGGAGTGAAAATTGACCCCTATCATGCTGCAGTTGCCAACCTTGACTTATTCCATAGATGCTGAATGTTGAATATAGAATGTTGAATATAGAAAACTGCTCTTTAGCTATTTAGATTGTTAGTCCATCTAGCATCGTACTGTCAACTGATTGTCAGGAACTGAACCCAGGACCTTCTATATCTGAAATATGTTCTCTTAACACTAAGCTATAATGCCTTTACTGTTCATTTTTTCAAAATGTATTTTTTTTAATGAAGTTAGTGGACATTGACATATGCATACAGTATAGGGGTTATTTATAGCATTACTATCTATCTATCACTATCACCCAGGAGAACAGACAGTTTGGAAAAGGAAAGTCATTATTTATTTTCACTGTGCAATTTCCCTGGCAAGAAATATTTATTCTGTCTTGAGGAGAGGAAGGCTAGTGTTGCAAAAGTAGATTAGCCAGCAGGGGTATGATGAGACTTTGGCCTCCACTCATAGTCCCTGGAGATTTTCTGATGCTTGTCTAATGTGTTTTAGTTTGCCTTCCTGAGTGCTGGCATAAAATAAACCATACACCAGACTCTGTACTGGTCTCTGTGCTACTTTACACCTTTGGAAATTGGCTTCCATGCAGTGACTCTCCAGACCTGCATTGTAACATCTAGCACAGCTTCACAGTGTCCTCCAAATTTGTGGAGAGTTTCACAGCACATGCCCATGGAGATGTCTGTCACTGCAATTCTCCATATGGTTGGAAGAATCTGTATGGCCAGCTACAGTAGACATTGCCAAGAGTGGAGATCTCCTACAAGAACAAGGCTCCTACAGAGATAACTTTATGTGAGTTGGTCCTGATTTTTGTTGATCTGGCATTCATAGACTCACTTATCCTTGCAATGGGGAGGAAGAAGAATCATCTAGTATAATGGTTACCAATTTTCTGCAGAGCACACTGGCCCTTAGTCTTCCTCATTCCATCTCTCTCATATTCCTTTGGCCATCAATTTACCTTTTATGCTTGCTGTCCTCTTCAGTCGCTGCTCATTGGGCCTTTGAGCACTAGCAAGAACCATTTAGAATTCTCAGCCAGAGAGTTCCTCTAGTGCCTCATCAAACTGCAAACTCCAGCATTCCACAGAATGTTGCCAAAGCAGTTAAAGTGGAATATAACACTACAGGTGTGTAGGGTGAAAGTGCCCCTAGTCTGTGATTCTGGAGTCAGTACAACTTGCTGCCTTATTTTTTAGTTATTCGTAAAAGCATTTAGACCTTAAATATGACCTCTAAGGAAAATTAATATTGCCATCATTTCTTGCTTCGTTACTAATGTTAATACTAGTTATTTTAAAAAATTACTTTTCTTGCTCACCGACCTAATCCTTTTCCTCAATGGTTAGTGGCTTTCCTGTCAGTGGGGTGGTGGATCTGCTCTGATTTTTAGTCCAAACTTAAAAGGAGATACCTAAGGTGCTGGGCCAAATCTCCAAAGTAGGTTCAGTACCTTGGAACTCTCCTTTAAGGTTAAGACTAAAATTCAGAGCAGATTTACCACCTCATTGACACAGAAGCTTCTACCTGCTACTGTTCTTATGTAAAAATCATTTGTACAGGCTTATTGGGCTCTTGGGTCACTGAGGACCTGGTTTTATTAATGGTGAACATTCTCTTTTATTAACCTAAGCCCCATTTTTAAGCCCAAACAAATTGGCATACAAATTTAACATATATGGCTTGGCCACATCAATCATACTATAGCAATATGATAGCAACTATATAGTTACACCAGTGCTTTCATCATAGAAGAACATTAGAACAATTCAGTCTCCCTCCATTCCAGCTGTCATTTCTCTGGCTTCAGAGGGTAAGAAGAGCAGCCAGGAACAATTCCACTGTACATTGGCCCAGTGGCTTGCAAGAGGCCCTGTCCACATATGTTGCCATTCCTCTATCCTCGGGATTGCCATTGCAATTGCCATTCCTCTATCCTCGGAAGAAAAGAATTGCAGACAGCATCTGTTGGACTTAATCTCTTCCCCCACTGCCATCCCCTTTTCCTTGTGTGTCTTGTCCTATTTAGACTGTAAGTCTGAGGGCGGAGAACTGTCAAATTAATGATTTGTAAGCAACCCTGGGAGCCTTTCGACTGAAGGGCAGAGTATAAATATACTAAGTAAATAAATAAATCCCAAGCTGTTTATCATTCAGGGAGACAAGGCTGATTACAGCACCAATGTGCAGCAGTACACACCCTTGTGGGTGCCATGTGTTCTCTACTTACCCACAAGACATCAGACAAGTCATTCCTAAATCGAGGTTTCAAGATTTCAGCTCCCATAAACCCCAGCCAGCATGGCCAGTAGTCAGGGTTTCTGGGAGTTGTAGTTTGACAAGATCTGGGGATCTGTTGCCAGAGTGAAGTGAAACATTGCCTTCACTCCTACTAGTCTTCAAAAATCATCACACAGTCAAACCTCATTGGCTCTCCTGTGTCAACATAAATCTGAATGAGGGCTTCCTTTCCAGCATTCACTGACATCTTGCCGCTAACAGAAAAATAGACAAAAACAGCAGCAGTAGGAACCACAACTGCCATCACTATCACACGCTCTTATAAAAGCATGTTTACCTTTAATAGTTTCAGGCACTGTTGTAATACTAAAGCAGAGGGACTTCATCAGCTGCCCAAATAAAAAATGTCGAACAGCAGCGCTTCCCTTGACATCATTTTGAAGAAATGGGATTTCATCCTCTACCATGATGTGAGATTAGATAATATTGCCTCGTATGTTTGATTGTAAGTGGAGGACGGTGGATTGTGATGTAGCTGTCCTTTAATCCTAACACCAGTTTAATGTGCATAGTAAAAATGATTTCTGCCCACTGGTCAGATCTATTTCTTGGTTCATAAATTCTTTTTTTGCCCACTGTTGATGCCCTGATCAAGGACATAGTTTCCCATAAATTCATATTTTTTAAAAAAAAAGGCATAAGAGAAAGTCAAGTGCAAGGGAATAAAATGAACTGCTTTGGCTGATTACATAATAGATTAAGAAAACAGCAAATATATGTGTAAAAAAATATAATTAAGTGTGCGTGTCAGTACAGTAAGAAAAAGCAGGGAGAGACAAGCCAATGTGCAAAACTAATCTTCCTCCATAAACCATGCCGTACTAATTAAACTGAAAATGTAATGCTTATGAAGTTATATTATTATCACGGTTGCAATCAAATAAAATTGTTTTGGCAGTTTGGTTTGCCTGTCATCCTTTAGTGAGGGGAGGGTGAGCCAGGTGATGATGCCGTATAAGAATCCTTCTGCAGATAATTATCTGACAAACCAAGTTTATTGCTGCAAGGAAACATTTTTCTGGACTATTTACTTGTGGCCAACTTTAAATTGGTGTTCTAAGTAATATATGGGCCTAGCTACTATAAAATTGCAAGGCAGTAACTTGTAAAACATTAACTTTTGGTCATTTGACAAAAGTGATTTAAGTTTGAAATCATTGCGCTTCTCTGCTTTAGTTTTGGCCTATTTGTATTTCATATGAGAGTTATTTCTGCATAGTTTTAAATCTCATTACTGCCAAATCTTCTGGTGTTTTCTGTTGGCTTCAGTCTTCAGATGGCTTTGCACATACATTTTGAGCTTTTCTTCTTTCAGTGTTGTATACAATACCACACAGTGAATTGCATATGTGGAGGCCAGATTTATTTTATTTTATTTTATTGACAATATGCCCATCCATGTCATAACAGTAGGAGCATCCTATGATTGACAAGTGAGCAAGTCCACACAGTTACGCAATCTGTTGGTTGCATTTCCCTTGTGAAAGAAAGAAAGAAGGAAGGAAAAGAAAAGAAAAGAAAGGAAATGAAAAGAAAAATCCCAATGAATATTTGGAGTTCAGGGTTGCTTTGATTTAGCTGCATCCTAAAGGGTCAAAACATATCCTGTTATGCTTTATCCTTCCATATTTTTTTCAGGCCAATTATGAGCTGGATAATATTTTGCATGATGTTGCTTCACCGTATCTATGATTGCAATGATATCAAACAGCAAAGTGACCAGAGCACAGTGGTGCTCCAAATAGATTCTGAACAATATTGCAGCACCACAAATCACGATGGTATACTGGCATGTCTCATGTTGTGTTGTATTCTAAATAATTTTCTCTGTGGTATATGTTCTAGAAGAGTATCTTTGATAGTCTGTAGCAAGAGAAGAGGTAACTTCGTAAACAACATGTACTGGCATAAGCTATCTCCCCAGACCTGAGAAAAGCTACTTTGGGGGTTTATACCTCCCAGAATTTCATAGCTAGAACACAATGTAGAAATTCTTGTACTTGCTCACAAACTATTCTACCATCATACTTGGCATCCTCAACTCCATGACCACAAAATAGCTTATTTTTTTTTTATCCACTGAAGCTATACTTCCTGGTAAACAAAGGCCCTTTCCACACCGGGCTATTAAAACGGTACAGAGTGACCTCCGACGGAGGTCTTCTGCACCATGGAGTGGACTAGGGCGGACTACTTTTTGTAGTTCCACACCTTAGTCCAGTTCAGAGCAACCAGAACTGGTCATGCAGCGTGCTTTTTAAAAACCTCTTTTAAGAGGTTTTTAAAAAGCACGGAGCGCTCGACTCCATGTTGCTCCGTCGCCGCGCTCCGGTGCAGATTTGCAGGCGCGCACTAGTGCATGCCTGTTGATCTGCCAGGGGCGGGCTTTAGGCTGGCGAGCTTCTCCAGTTGGTGGAGAGCCTCCACCAACCGGAAGCCGCCATTTTGGACGCCGGAGCAGTGCGGGCGACAAGCTCGCACTGCTCCTCATTCTGATGGACTCACCTGGATGCTGAAGAAATCCGGTGAGTCCCGTTTTTGCATGGTTCCTTTCTTTTCAGAGAGTCTTGGGACTATTTGGATCACTGTGTGGTGTCCCGAACTGGGTAGATGCAAGCTTTATATTCTTACAGGCCCTTACTCCCTGATTGGCAGGGACAGTCCTGATTAATTCTCTTTTGTTTTTGTTTTTTTGTTTTTTTGTTTTTTTATTATTTATTTGTATCCCGCCTCTCCATATGGATCGAGGCGGCGAACAACTTACAAATAGCATATATTTCGATACATTTCTTATACATGCCCCCAACAAGCTGGGTACTCATTTTACCAACCTGCAAAAGGATGGAAGGCTGAGTCAACCTTGGAGCCCGGCAGGATTGAACTCACAACCTTGTGGCTTGCAGTACTGGCATTTAACCACTGCACCCCTTTACCTTTTCAGCTGCTTTTAAAATGTGCCAGTTTCTTTGTCCTCCACCCATTTTCAACTTTGTCTTTCTTCCCATTGGTGCAAACTGAGTTCAGAGTGAAAAAGTAGTTTGAACTCAGTTGACTCAGCATGGATGGGGGGAGAGGAGAGACAGAGGGCCTTTCCGCACTACACAGTTATAATGCTATTATTCCACTTTCAGCATCCTGTAGAATTCTGGGGTTTGTAGTTTACTGAGGCCAAAAAGCTCTCTGGCTGAGAATTCTAAAGGCCCCTCCCTAAACTGCAAACCCCAGGATTTCATAGGATGTTGAAAGTGGAATAATAGCACTATAACTGTGTAGTGTGGAAAGGCCCAGAGACAAGATTTTGCCTTTCCTTGGAGTCTCAGGTGGAAGAAAACTTTGGCAGCTTTTTCTAGCTTGAATTCCTCATTAATAACTTTTTGCCATGTTGACCGCACACTGCCGTTGCTCAGCCACATGTGTACCAGTTTTTGTCTGTGAAATGCTGGAGGCCTCTTGTGTTTTTTTGTTTTTTTTAAATAATCTTTATTCAAATTTGCATCAAACTTTAAAAACATCAGCATCACCACATACTATACTCATAACCATTCTATATCACACTCTTTCCCTTTCCCACCCCACCCATTCACATAAACATCCATCCTTTAATTACAGAGTCCTTTTCTTCTTCTTCTTCCTTTCGTCTTCGGTTCTTCTGCTACTTACTCATCGTACCTCCTTACATTTCTTCATTTCATACAATTCTTCGTTCAATTCCAATCTCACTCATTCTTACATCCCAAAAACACTCTATAATTACGGTGATTTCTAGGCATGATTTCCTGCATACTTTACTTCCTCCACATCACCTTATCTCATTTCAATCATATTTTACAACGTTTCTCTTCTTACCTTCCCCGACGGGGTTTTTCCTTTATATTCAACAGTATCTGCTCTTAGACTACTTACACATATTTGTTTATATTTATCTAGTTCATTTATATCCATTTAACTGATCTCTGACTTCTCTTTCTCCCTGTAATATTCTTATTTCACCTCCTGTTGTCCTTTCTATTTTTCATCCTCTGTAATACCACTAATATGGTGTTACAGCTTTATACAGAGAGTCTCATTCCCTCACAGTACATTCTTGAGTTCTTTCTAATTCAATGTATTCTTCTATTTTACTCCATCTTTCTACGTATCGACTCTGCATTTTTCCTTGAATTATCCCAGATAACCTATCCATTTCTTTCAGCTCTATCACCGCCTCTTGTGTTTTTTAAACAATGTCAAGTTTAGCTTCAATCTGCTGCTTTAACATTGTGTAGGATTGTTTTCAGACCTTGCATTTCGTCATTCTTGGTTTTGTGAACTGCTCCAGAAGCTCCGTTATTCAAGGTGCAGTGTCAATGGTCCTAAAATAAGTAAATGTATCTGCTCTAATGTTAATTGGGGTTAAGGAGGAGACAACCCCACCTCACTTCACACTTAATGGGAGATTCTGTCATAGGTGTCCTATTAACAACACCCTATCTTTTGGCCTAGTTTCTACTGTGAAAGAGTGAACAGAAGGTTTGGTGTTAATAATAAGTCTTTTTGATTTATGGGAATTTTAAGAGTCAAGGGCCGTTTTTGCACCTTACCTTTGTCCAGCGCGGTCGCATGGGGATCATGCGAGCAGCCTTTCCTGCGAGGCTCTTGTGTCCCTGCTGCTTTGGCTGTGCAGGAGTGGCCGGCCGGCTGGCCGGCAAAATGAGGGCTCCGCCACTTCCTTCTACAGCGCAGCTGGGTATTTTCCCAGGCTGCGCTGGGGAGGAAGCATGAGGGCCGCAGCTCCAGAGCTCCACACGCAAGGTAAGTGCATGCGGGGCCCAAGAGTGATGTGCAATCACACACCATTTTTTGCTAAAAGTCAAAAATGACATAGTGCACAATCGGCACCTGCCGAGATTGTGAGGACGTCGTCTGAAACACTCCTCACAATCACACGATGCTCCAAAGGCCCTCTCGCATCAGAAATGCCATATGAAAAGGGCTGAGGTCAAGAAGTTCATCCTCTGAAGATGGATTCTTGTCAGATGGATGGCTTTTGAAGAGAATGCTTTCTCGCAACAGAAAATGGGAAATTGTACAGCAATGTTTTTGATGAATTAAGAATATCAACAGGGTGAAGGATGAATTGAACAGTAAAAATTTCCTAAAGGAGCACCATATTTTTTGCCTTCTTTAACTTTCACTAATATAACATGATCATAAGAGGCTTTGTACTTTAATCCATCATGATTGTTAGACAATTTGTTGTTTTACAATTAAGTGCAGATGGCTTGGAGCTATAATGCAGATAAACAAGAATGTTTAGGCCTGTTTCAATTTCCGGGTTGGATTTCAACTATAATCCAGGTCTAAAAGCATAAGAAATCTGTTTTTTATCTGATCTTTAATGCGCCTTTGCTGTAATCACTGAAATATGTTGACTTTTATGTAAAAATAATACCTATTATAATATTTGGGAGAGAACTAAATCTCATAAGAATAATGGAAATAAGAACCTCTAATTTAGAACAGCATAACACTTTTTAGTTGGCAATTCAAGCATCTGGAGCATCAATTCAAACATCTACACATAAACAGAGCTAACACAATGAAAGCAATTCAAATTTAATGTTAAAAGGAGATATTTGATGACAGCCCATCCGTGAAAGTTTACATTCAAATTATTTCCCCATATTTAGCAAGTGCACATTGTCTGTTATTCTTCTGCATTAAAATGGGGACTATTTCTGATACAATTAAGATCTTTCCAAGATCCACTTGGTCTTACAAAGAAGAAGAAGAAACAGAAGAAGAAGGTAAAGGTAAGTATAGTATGTTGTTTGCAGATACTTCCTGTTAGTAGATTTTGTTAACTGCTGTATTGACAAAGCATCAGCTTGCTATGAGGTCTGCTGCATCAGCAGTAAGGCATGACTTAGAGCACTGCATCAGTTTAGTAAACTGGTCCAGTATTGTTGGGTCAAAGCTGCTGTGCTAGCAATTTCCGCTATTGCCATCAGTAGTCTAATGGTGCTCCACTATGTCACTTCACAGTAGGGATGTAAATCTTCATAAATTTCATTCTCATAGATGAAAGCAAGTAATGCAACTATTCTCCTCACCAGTGTGAGAATCTCTTAAAAAACTGCACAGTTTCTGAACTATTCAAAGTTCAGGATTTATCCTGTGAACAATCATCAATCATCCACCTGGATTCATGTCTTCTGTACAAGAAACTTGACAATGAAATAACAGTCCCTTACAGATAATGTTGTTTCCCACACATCCCAGAAAGTTCACTTTTCAAATAGAATAAATCCTGAACTGTGAAGATTCTCATCTGTCCAGGATTTCCTCAACATGGTTTTCTGACACTAGGGTAATGCCTTTTTAAAATGTTTGGGATTCAAATACTGATAACTAGTTTTTTCCAGCCCTTTTTCACAGTGGAGAAATCCACTGGTCCCCAAAATTGCAAGTCTGAGAACAGGATACCTCTACACTGGTGTGGTGTTGAAGCCAAACATATGAGCTAAGTAGTCTTTGATTCAAAATTTCCCTTCAAACGTAAACTGAGTGGTACCAGGCTCACTAATTGGGTAATTCCATCAATTCTTGGCATTTCATTAGCTGCTGTACTCTGAGGAAACACTGATACTTGTGTACAACCAACTTCCATTTCCAGTGCACAGTGTTTCCTGTCGCTGTCTCAGCTTCAGCACCCACCCGTCTTTACTATGTAGGTAACAACACTAGCCTACCTTACAAAGTAGTACTAAGGGTTCCTGAGTACTTTGAACACTCTGTTAAACATGTATCTAAACTTTTGTGATTTTGTGGTAGTTTCAGTTTTCAGATTTATTGCTAGGATGCTGTGTGCCTAAAATAATAAAATTGCAGCTGGCAGGCAAATTTAAGGTGGATTTGTTTTACACAAGAATTACATTGCAGGGCAGGTTGTTTTCTGCATTATAACAGCTTGTTGTATTGGTAGGACGAGGCTCACCTATTTTCTACAAAGGTACGGTTGTGCAATCTGGAACCATATACAGATTATCATTTTTCCTTTGTTAATGTCAATGTAAGTCTTACTGTTTTGGAGCTGTGTACACATCTTTGAATTAGAACCATTTGTGTTGGAACACTAAGAAATTTGTTTCCATAATTAACACAACATGTGCAGGATTGCCAAGGAGAAAGAGGACACATTACCAGTAGCAAAAATAGTTTACCTTTGCAAGTGTTATGACTGGATATGGCACAACCAATTTGCTTGATGCAGCAAGGAAATACAAAGTCATTTGAATACATTTGAAGGATGCAACTTGGAAGGTGAAGCTTGTTCTGTGAGTGGTAAACTTGCCAGAAGACGCCTAGATGTGGCAAAATGTATTGCTCTCAGCAGTATCATTTTAGCAGTGAAATAAATACATACAAACAACAAAACCATTTCTAGGCTACATATGGAGAAAATACATAGTATAGTCCTAAGGGTCAAAAGGTGGCCCCATTGAGAACCTCAACTAGAGACTAAATTCCTCAATAAGTCTCTGTTCTATTTCCCATGGAACTTTGAAGATCCAGACTAAGGCCATTTCTGCACAGGGTATTTGAAATGGTGCAGTCCGTCCTCCAGGGAGGACGTCTGCACCTGGGAGCGGACTGGGTCTGGACTACTTAATGTCGATCCGCACCTCAGCCCGCTCCGGAACGACCCCAAGTGGTCATCCAGCGTGCTTTTGAAAGACCGAAAAAATCAGGTCTTTCAAAAGCACAGAGCATGCCACTGCAAGCCTGCTCCCTTGTGCAGATTCACAGGCTTGCACCAATGCGAGCCTGCGATCTGCCGGGGGTGGGCTTTAGGCTAGCGAGCTTCAGCAGTTGGTTGAGACCCTCGACCAACCAGAAGCCGCCATTTTCAACACTGGAGCAGTGCGGAGCGATGAGCATGCACTGCTCTGGAGCAGCCTGGACTGGACCAGGGAGCCAGAAGATCCAGTAAGTAGCGGCGCGAGGTGATTCCCTCACCCCGTGTGGAAATGACCTAAGATTTTTGTTGCACCTAAATTGAATCTGAATTGTGGGGAGAGATTCCCTCAAAAAATTCTCCTCCTACAACTTTCATTTTTATTTGTGTTTATTTGTTACGTATTCTTATATTCTTTCTTTCCTCTCAGAACCTCAAAGTGACATAAGCCACAGCTGAGGGGGGAAAAATTACTATAGTTCCTGGATTCTGGTCTGGGGATTTTGTGAATTATAATCCTAAAAAGTAACTTGTTTGAGCTTTGGTAATAACATGTCCTTCTCTCCAGTTCTGCCTTCACAACTTGCCAAGGTCAGAGAGGCTAAGACAGCACGCAGTGAGTTTCATGGTTCACTGGGGTCCTGAACCTGAGCTCACCCAATATCTAACCATTACACCATGCTGAGTCTGTAAAAATTCAAATGTTTATTCTTCTCTTTTAGTTTTCATTCAGTATTCTCCTTTGTCCATAGTGCTAGATGGAACCTGCAGAAATCTGAAATAGCATCTAAAGGCAAGTTGATATCAAATGTCCACCCAAACTCTATTAGATTGCTTGAGTTTAATCCTGACTAATTCATGCAATTTTCAGATATCTATTTTACTATATTTATTACAGGAGAGTAATTAGCATAGGAATGTTAGCTGTCAGCTATCTGCTCCAGTAGCAAAGACGAGATGAATAGATGCTATCCAAGAACACTCTTGCTTATTCCAGTAGCTAAAATAACCAAAACTGAGAAATCCATCTGAAAACAGGGGCAAAAAGCATTGCTATTCTACATAGTTTAAATACAATTCCCCTACGTAATCAATGGCATATGTAAACTTAACCAAGGAATCATTAAAGGAGAGAGATCTGCCTTATTTCTTCTTTAAGGAAAAATCATTGACAGCAGAGTATTCTAAATATAACATTTGCAATGGAGACAACTAAATTCAAGATGGCGTGTTGCCAGTTTAGGGGCAAATTGCAGGTTTGCTTCCCCAGGCTTCAAAGCCTGACAGAAAACATGATACTGCATCTTTAAGAAGTGCTTATTTGGCATTTACTTATTTAGTTAAAGATCATCACTAAGAAGAACTCCCTCAGGAAGAGTAGATAACTTATTGGGCCCCATGGGGAGGGCGGTAATTAAACTCCGAAGGCAAGCACTGATGTTAAGCTAAAAGCTTGTCTTTAAATAGTAATACACTTGCAATGTAAAGTGGTAGGCCCTCGGGTGCCTGTTGACACAGCGTTAGGAACTGGCACTTTTTTCTATATAAAGCTAAATTGAAGAAACTGTTATAAGCTCATCTACATAAAGCAATATGATTCTGCCTGAGGGTGCGGACAACAGGGAGTGATTAGCAAAATGTCTTTTTCCCTGCTACTCGGCTGCTTTGCTAACATGCCACTTGTCACTGAGAAATTTGAGACACCATATGCCAACCTGCGTCTACAGAGGGACCCCCTTGCTGATTGCTCATTGAAGAATTCCTCTTCGGCGCATGAGGTGCTGTCAAGTGGAATTTTTGCAGGCAAAGGAAATATGCTGGAAAGAAAAGGCTCCTGTTGCTTCGCCTTGCCTGTGCATACTGCTAGAGCAATTCCTTTTCAAGTGAAATGTCTGTACCTAAGGGCCAAACAAGATGAGACGCCACTCATGCGGATATCAATGAGGTAGATGGTTTTTAAAAGGACTAACCCATGCAGGTGGCTGTACTGGGAGACTGCAGGGGGTGGGGGGTCTTTAATCTTTTGCCCTCTGTTGCAATGCAAACAGCTCCCTGCCATTAAATTGGAATTTTAAAAAAATCAGTTGGCGTGAACATGAACCTTTCTTTAAAGGAAATATCAGGGGGCGAGGAGTTTGTCTGGACTGGGACCACAGCAAGAGCAAAGAGTTATAAGAGTCCCAATCTGCACCAGTCTTTCATGCCTGACTATTTATTTCTTTTGAAAAGCACTCACACAGGCCATTTCTGCACTAGACTGTTATAGTGCTATTAGCCCACTTTCAACATCCTATGGAATCCTGGCGTTTGCCATTATGGATGTTGAAAATGGGATAGGATGTTGAAAGTGAGATAATAGTGCTATAGCAGTCTAGTGTGGAAATGGCCACAGTTGCTAATTGCATAAATGTCATGTTGTTTACTTTGGCTCTGTGTCATGACAACAGAGAGGAAATTAAGGCTGTATCATGCAGAACTCATACTGTTCATTATTGGACAGATGAAAACAGGGCCTCATGTAGCCAGGCAAGGTTCGAATGTGGTAAGGCAACAAGAAAGCTGAAATTATTAATGAAAGAGAACACATTGGAAGCATAGAAATCCTACAATTTATGTACCAAGGAAGGAAGATCTGGGGGAAAAAATGCAAATAGATCTACCAGGCAGGGCAAGCTTTCACCGTTTCTTCTCCTCTCCTCTCTGCTGAGTTAATTGGATGGAAACAACTTTTGCACTTTGAACTCATTTTGCTGCAATTGAAGTAAACTGAGAACAAAGGGGGAAACTGGAAGGAAGAGAAAGAAACTGAGACATTTTAAATGCACCTGAACAGATGGGATGGCAGGGAATTAACCGAGGCTATGCCTGCCAAGCAGGGACAAAGGAAAGGTATCATATATTCTTTGTTCTTTAATTTGCGCCTCATCTTTCTGTCAAGATACCACCCAAGGTGACTTTCCTACTGAATTAACCTCCAGGATTTTTTTTTAAATTCTCTGTATGCTCTTTAACAAACACAGATTGTGAGGAGCACTTAAAGTTTTACTGCAAATGATTCTGTATGAATTGTTTGTAGACATTCTAACAATACATGGGAAAATGACCCAAACGAGTGTGTGCTTGTGTTTCCAGTATAGCACCTTGTACAAGACACCAGGGGCAGGTCTATCCTGCTGTGCTTTGCATCAGAATAAATTGGTTTAGTCCCAAAAATTTACTAATCATCAACAGGAATGGGATACATTTTGCTGTTCAGTTGTTGTTTCACTGCAACTCTTGTGATCCTTTACTACCGGTAATGCTAGATAGGGCTGATGGGAGTTGTAGTTCAACAATATCAAGGGCCACAGGTTCCCCATCTGTGTTCAATGGTGTAATCCTAAGAATCATAGCATTTGTCTGTCTTTGAGTATATAGCTAGTGACAGTTTATGCAAAAGTAGTAATGGTTTATGCAAAGTGGATTGTTCTTTTAATATAAGATATATATTGTTATTGGGAAATCATATCTTTAGCAGGTGCAAGCACATCAGTTTCTGCCACATGAACCTGCCTCCCCCGACCCACACTGAGATCATCAGGAGACAATCTACTCTATGTCCCATCACAGCTGTAGTGGGGGCGATTCTCAATAGTTTTGGAATTAATGACTCCAGGAGTTACATTTGACTCCCCTCTTCACAGATATTCTAATTTTCATGGAAAATTAATTTGTTTTGTTTTATTTTTTAAATTAGGCTGTCAACTCAGTGCCCTCCATGTATGGTGGACTAGAGCTTCCATCATTCCCAGCAGCATTTCCAGTGGTTGGGGAAGATTACACTGATGCTTTCTCCAATTTGTTTGTTTGTTTGTTTGTAAGTTCTGTTGCTGGTGTTTTCTTCCACTCTGATCTAGTTTTCATTTTCTGAATTTCTATTTGTTACTTCCGGTATGGCACCCCTGGTGAGGACACCCAGATATCATTTAATTTGGCCTTAGCTGGACTGGCTCGCAGTTACCTCATCTCATGTGTTTGCGAGTTCTCCGGACAAGCATGGACAGAGAGCAGCCGTTAATGGTTTTACATTCCATTCCTCTTTGTAGCCAGCAATTCAAATCTCGCCCGCAGCTTCAGGGAACTTCCCACTGCAAACCTTACAATAGTCACATGGCTTTCAATCAAGTTACCCTTTTGTGTTGGGCCATCAGCGCCCCAGCCACGCTATTGTCTTCAAATACAAATCCGATCAGACTAAACTTGACCTTTCCAAATCCTTTTGTCCAGCACTGAAACCCCTTTCATTCTCACCTGGCTTGCCATTGCCGGCAGGCACAAAACTCCCTATAAAAACCCCTCACTTTCGAACAGTCGTTGGATCACTTTGGACTGCCATCCCGCCTTGCCACCGGTTGTCTAAGGGACTCCCCTCAGTGCCCCATGCTGAGCTTTCTTCCCTGGAACCCCTCTTCTCTCCAGGACTACGAGACAGGTCGTATTGCCTTCCCTTGCAAACCTCCGTTTCTTTTCCAAGCGATTTAGTTTATGTTCTGTCTTTCGTGTCTTTTTGCCTTTAATAAAGAATTGTATATTATTTGGAAAAACCTTGTCTAGCTACTCTCTGACCCGCTGCTGTGTACATCGGGTTAAAGATCTCGCAACGTTACCCTGCCTCTTGCTAGTCAAACCAGTGTCTCAGCTGATTTTCCCCAATTTGGCACTTTAATTGGCAACCCGGGCGCCCCTCACGGGACCCCCCCCCAATTCTCGGGGTAACATATTCACATATGAAATTTATGCATCACAATTCTATGTTCATCTTACATGTTTGATCTTGCATTTCCCTCATCCACTCATGTTATGTTACAGTTATCCCTCTTTTATTTCAACCATAATTCAGACATTTTCACTTGGCAGTTCCCAGCAATTACCCATTGCAATTTGCCATTCTGTTTTTATCTGCTCATCCAATTTCCCCTTTAATCTCTGAGAGAGACAATATCTGCATTTCTGTTTTCAATAAACGTCCCCCACCATTGTTCAATTGTGGGTATTTGCTGAGATTTCCATATTTAGGCATATTCTATTCGAGCTGTCGTTATCGTATACAATGTCTCTTAACACTAGTATTCTCAAGAACTTTTCTCATGTTTAACAGATAAAATTCAGGGTTTTTTTACAAATTGAACCTTCAGTATTGCACACTTTTTTGTGTGTATTTCACTCCAATATTTTTTTGCCTTGGGACATGACCACCACATATGAAATATTGTTCCCACCTCTTTCTGACATTTCCAACACATTCCCGTGTCTGTATTGTAAATCTTTTTTAACTTATCTGATGTCATATACCATCTATGAAATAATTTGAAATAGTTCTCTTTAAGATTCTGAGCCGTTGTAAATTTCTGTGTCCTTCTCCAGCTCTGTTCCCATTCATCTAATTGAATTGAATGTCCAATATTCTGCGCCCACAAAATCATTGCAGATTTCACAGTCTCTTCCTGTCTCTCCTGTATTAAAGTTTCTTGATATATATGGGCTAATAAATGAGGTGGATTATCAAAGATCCATTTAATCACTCCTGTCTTTTCTTTTGATTCTATTCCATAGGTTTCCAAGTCCATCTGAAATCTCTCGTTTAACTGCCTATATGGAAACCAGCTTAATGATAATCCTTCCTGTTCCAATTTTTCTCTTGATTTGATCTTATAAACATTTGTCATCAATTTCTCTAATATATCTTCGTATCTCAGCCATTTCTCTGATTCCGTCCATGTTCCAAAGAAAGCTTCTTGAGGGGATACCCACATGGGTAGCTGCCCTATGTTCTTACTCTTATATTCATTCCATATTTTCAAAAGTGATTTTCTGATATTGTGATGCAAAAAATCTTTATTGATTTTTGCTTTATCATAGAACATATAGGGATGCCATCCCATCCTCAAGTCTGCTCCTTCCAGTGCAAGCATTCTTGTATCTTGTAAGTTAATCCAATCTTTTAACCATGTGAATGCCGAGCTTTGTAATATAATTGAAAATCTGGTATTCACATTCCTCCTCGAGATATTTGGTCCGTCATAATATTCCATTTAATCCTTGGTTTTTTCTATTGCCATATAAATTTAGTCAGGTCTTTCTTCCACTGTATGAAGGGTTTGCTGTTTGTTATTATGGGGAGATTTTGAAACAAAAAATTCATCTTTGGAAGTACATTCATTTTGATAGCCACTATTCTCCCCATCACAGACAATTTCATGGAAGTCCACCTTTCCAAATCTTTAGTTATCTCTTTCCATTTTTTCAAATAGTTGTTTTGAAATGGCTCATTGTTTCTTTTTGCTGTCCAGACACCTAGATATTTTGCTTTTTGTACTTTATTAAATCCAGTTGCAAGTGCTAGTTCCTTCTCCTCCTTATCTGTCATGTATTTCATTAGCAAAGCTGTTTTTTCTTTGTTTACCTTAAATCCTGAAAATTCTCCATATTTTTGTATTATTCCAATTAGATTTTGTATGCTTCTCTTGGGGTCTTCAAGAAACAGTACCAAATCATCAGCAAAAGCTTTAAGTTTATATTGATATTTCTTGATTTGAACTCCTCTTATAACATTGTCTTCTCTTATATTATTATTTAATATCTCCATTGTCAATATAAATAGCAAGGGGGACAGAGGACATCCCTGTCTTATCCCTCTATTCAATTCAAACTGCTTTGTTCTATCTCTATTGATAACCAATCGAGCTCTTTGTCGATTGTAAATTGCTTCAATCCCATAAAAGAAATTTGTCTCCAGCTTGCATTTGTTTCATTACTGTCTTCACAAACAGCCAACTAATCATATCAAAAGCCTTCTCCGCGTCCACAAGTTGCTGGCGTTTTCATGTGTTTGGCTGCTCAGTTTTTGGCTGTAGGTATGCATTGACTTGAACTTCTGATGAATTCTTTTATTTTGATGTCTCGTGACTTTGAAGGTGTTTCCCCCCTCTTTTTTTGGTAGAAACAAAGCCTAAGTATTAATATTAATAAATAATCCATAACTGTAGAAATATAATGGAAGTGATGATGGGAATGTACTGCAAGTAAAAGGCCTTATTTATTTTGTTTCCCAAATTTTCTCCAGCCCAATATCAGTGGCCAAGCTTGCTGAAAGGGATGAAGGGCCAATTTTATGCTAGTTAATTTTACTCCAAGGGACACCTTTTTCCCCCCAGATGGACCATGATTAAGTGTCTCACTCTATTGAAGAAGCCCAAAGGGGCTCCTGCAAAAGGAATGGGAATGAGCCCTTGAAATGTTGCAGTACTTCAATTTCCAGCTTTCCTCACCATTGCCTATGCTAGCTAGGGCTGCTGGTACTTCCAATTCAACAACCTTTGTAGGACTGCATAATTCCCACTGCTGTTCTACAAATACAGTTTTTCAGCATGTTAAGATCTCTAATAATAATTAAACATTTAAACCAACCTCTTTTCATTCACTTTGACAGCATACCTTAATGCAGACAAACTCACAGTGAATATTCATGAAAACCTTTTAAAAATTGGTTTCAAGAACAGCAGACCATTTTAGAATTTCATGATAAAGAGCCTTTACAAAGGTGGGTTCAGAAACTGGAAACCTTACTGTTTGGATTACAGCTCCCAGAATCCTCCCAGCCAGCATAGCAAGGACTATGCTTGCTGGTGGATTCTGGGAATTGCACCCATCATCTTTCTCCCCATTTGAGCCAAAGAGGTGTGTCCTGCATATTTTCTCGTCTGGGTCTTCAAAGATGTAAATAAGTACTTTTTAAAATATGCTGGATCAGGACTAGGCAAAATATGTCCCTGAGGCTGCATGGACCACTCCTAAGGCTATGTTTGACCCCTGAATCCTACCCACACCCCATGGACCACTCATTTTTCTAGCAAAAAAGAAAACAGTGATTTCTTTTTTAAATGAGATACAAGCCTTCCCTTCCCAAGGTTACTAGGTCAGGATTATCCCAGATCCTGAGATTTCAGAGCAGACCTTGGAATACCACAAGATGTTAACAAGGGGCAGCCCTTGGGGATCTCAGGCCCTTTCCACATGTGGGAAAGGAACTGCACAAAAATGGGACTCACCGGATTTCTTCAGCATCCGGGCGAATCTGTCGGGACAAGGAGCAGTGCAAGCTTGTCGCTCCACACTTCTCCAGCATCCAAAATGGCGGCTTCCGGTTGGTGGAGGCTCTCCACCAACCGGAGAAGCTCGCCAGCCTAAAGCCCAACCCGGCAGATCTGCAGGCATGCACTAGTGCGTGCCTGCAAGTCTGCACCAGAGCGTGGCGATGGAGCAACACGGGGTCGTGTGCTCGTGCTTTTGAAAAACCTCTTAAAAGAGGTTTTTAAAAAGCACGCTGTGCGACCAGTTCCGGTCGCTCCGAACCGGACTGAGGTCCGGAACTACAAAAAATAGTCCGCCCCAGTCCACTCCATGGTGCAGAAGACTTCTGTCAGAGGTCGCTGTGCGCCATTTTAATAGCCTGGTGCGGAAAGGGCCTCAGATGTACAGACAATGTCATTCAAACATAAAACACCAAGTCTAACAATTAACAAAAATAAATACACATACACTTTCCAGGGCAGTGACTTTGCCCAGAGTTCCCCCTTGTTCCCTCTCATGTCCAAAGAAGAAAGTCCAGGCCTAAGGACAGAAAATTGGCTTCTGGACCCTCAGAGGCTGTCTGTGCTAGTCAAGGCTCTAAGGGAACTTACAGAACAAAACGAGTATGTCATATCACATAACCATATTTCATATGTTTGCTATGTGGTTGGTTCCCATGCATTACAAATTATCCATGTTACTTATCTATGTGCCTACTCAGTCATGGAGAGGAAGAAGAGGTGTATGGGGAAGTGTGAGGAGGGAGAGGGAGAGAGAGATATTCTCTTTTAACATTTATCCCTCTCTATTTGTTTATGCACTCTGCTCTTGTCATTGATATCATACTGCTCTTAATTTTCTTGGTTGTCAAAGTTAACTGTATCATTTTGGCTCATCCAGTCATATTAAATAAAGATGTCAAATTGTGGGCAAACCAGACTGGAGGCAGTGGAGGAAGTTGGAGAAAGCTGTGGGGGAGTCAAATGATTCATAACTGGAAATGAGCAACATAAGTTTTGACAATTAATTTTTTTATTGTTGGATTTACACCTGAACATTCAAAATGTAATATTTTAGAGATTGCCAGATGGGTTTCCTCTTATATTTAATTTAGCTGGTTTCCATTCTCAGTATTTTAACTTCATGAGGACTAAATCAGTCTCTGGGATCAGAAAGATTTTGGGGGAAATGTTATTCTGATACAATTTTATTACCACCCTTAAGTGAATATGTTTTAGTGGGAATGAAATACAAATATGATTTTCAGGAAATTAAAACCCAGCCTCTGATTCTCTTGAGTGAAACTGATAGGTAAAATGCCAAACAGGTTAGATCTGTATTAAGATCAAAGAAATATTCCTGTGTTGAAATGGATAATAATTTAAAACACTGAATACACTTTTAAATTTTTTTTCATATTTATATTACCAAGCAAGAATGAATGCAGTGGGAAAAATGAATTAGCATTCCAGACTTTCCCACATATAGTTCTCTCCTGGTCACTGTGATTAGTAAATGTTAGGTTTAATTAATTTATTCATTATTTTCCCCCTAATTAATTCCTTTAGTCTACAATATTTTTGTGCTCGGTTCCCCTTTGGGGATGTATAGTACAATCTTAAATGTGTTTACTTGAATTTATAGCTCATCTAACTATATGGGACTTCCTTTAGAGCTGACATATATAGGATTGCTTTCTATTATTAAAAGCCATGGATAATGGGTCTGGTCAGTCATTATTGCAAAAGACTAGGAAAAAATGCAATATAATTTTTTAAAATGCAGTGCTGTAACAGAAAAGGCCAAAGGCATTTTTGGCTGTGTTAGCAACAGCCATATTAAAGGTTAAGATATTATAAACCCATGGGCTTCCCACATTTTATGGCTTCCATGTTTTCTACTGTTCAAATGATATGCTTGTAGAAAATTGCTTAGGCAAACTGTAAAAGAATGTGTTGTTGATGAAGCAGTCCCTTCATTAGGTGGTGTGGTCTAAGTGTTAGATTGTAAGTAGTAAAATCCATATGATTATGTTTAGGAAAAACCAATCCTTCCCTTTTGAACATATCAGGATAAAGAAGGTATCATCAAAATCATGAATATGTTTTCTATGGAAATATAAATCTTCAACTCAAGCACTTTGGGGGAAATCAGGAAGTGTGGGAGAAAAGTGTTAAATGGAAAAAGCAAATTCTCCAAGAAACATAAATGGCCACAAACTCCACCTGCCAACCAGTAGCTGACATAGATTACTGTTATCTTACAGAATAGTGATCTGTTGTTGAAAACAAGAGCCTTTCTAACAGAACCGTACTGATAACTGTAAAATAGTGTGATGTTTCAATATATAAAAAGCACTCAGCACTAAGTACTTCCAAGTGATCAATTATTCATCGTTTCACCATTCACCAAACAACGAGGCTCAGCAGTTATAACAATTTTATATCCTTGTACTTTTTTCCCCCCCGGATACTGCACACTGCATAAGGAAGTGGCTTCCAAGAGATTCCAAATGTCTATAGTAAATAAAAAGAGGCTGTCTTTTGTGCCATTATTATTCACCTTTGTGAGTTATGGTGTGCAGAATTAAAGTTGTCTGGAGTTGATATAGATATTACTAAAGCTTTTATTTCAGTTAGTCATCTGGTGCATCTACTCTGGTGTGAAACCACCTACTTAATGAGGTTGTAAGCCAGTATGGCTCCATCTGGGAGTTTTTAGGTCCTTTTTATAGAGTGGGGCTTAGGACTCCTGTCTCAAGTCCTGGCACTGAAGATAATGTTCAAACCAACCTTTTTTTAAATAAACAATAATAATCATGTTTATTTATAACGCCCTTTTCACCAAAAGGCAGAACATCAACATATATAATCAGGGACAAAGCCAATAAAACATAACATCATGACAATACATGGAATGAAATCCCCAACACCCCACCATTTGTTACCCATCTCAGCACCTTAAACACAACTCAATGGCTTAAGAAACCCTACTCTATTGTATTGGTATAATTAGATGGTGCTGTTTACACCACATTGTATATCTATCTTAACTGTTACCCTATCTTATTGTTATTCTGATACTCTTAAAATATTTAGTGTCCTAGTGATGGCAAATGTGATGTAATGGAATGCGGTCTAAGAACTGGTGTTTTCTGTTGGTTACATGAATGCTATGTGTTTATTACGTGTGATCTCTCCCCCTCCTTCTCTCTCTGTGTTTGTATAAGAGAGAGAGAGAGAGAGAGAGAGAGAGAGATTTGCTACCTTTAGTGCTTTATATCATAAAGATGTGAACATTTGTAGATAAGCACCTAGTTTGTCAGCTGAACCAAGTTGTAAGAAGACCTTGGAAATAACCTGATATAAGTAATGAGATTACATATACTGTGGAACTTATTTGATATCAGCATTGCCCATGTTGTTGCTTTTAAGAAGTAATGCATTAGTAATGAGGTTATAAAGATGTTTTGGTGTAACAAGTAATGTTCATTTGTTATTCATAAAATGCTGACTTGGAGAGATTGTTTGGGTTGAGTTTAAATCAGTTTTGTAGTTTAAGCATGTTTTAAAGATAGTAAATTAAAAGATTACTGAAAATAGCTCAATAATAAGACATGTTAACATAACTCTTTCAATAATGAGAAATCTAGCAATTAGCAATGTTATCAATTTACTTTTTAAAAAGTTCTTCATTGAAATTAATGAATTACTATGAAACAGCAGTGTCTAAAGTTCTGATTGTAGTCTATGTAGCTTGTGTGCAAGATGTGTACCAGCTTTTAAGACAGGTCTCACTTTTATTTTTATTCTTCATTTTTATTTTTTCCTTTTTATCCTGTTGATTAACACAGCTACTATTTTGGAATTCATTCCATACATTTTTTTTCCTATCACGTCTCTGGGTCTGTTTTGAGGCATAATTCAGTGTGCTGGTTATGACCTCTTTAAACCCTGTATGGCTCAGGTCCAGGTTACTTGATGGTCCATATTCTCCCATATGAGCCTCCCATGCTTTGAGATCTCCTTAGGAAGCCCCTCTCTGTCTCTTGCCACTCTTATAGCAATATCCCGTGGGGATGTGAAGGAAGGCCTCCTTGCTAACTGCTACACTGGAACTCTCTTCCTAGAGAGACACCAGAGATTACACTGTCGTTCCACAGACAGACAAATATCTTTTTCTTTCAATAGGCTTTTGAAGTCTGAGTTCTTGGGGAAAGGAACTATCACAATGTGTTGTATGATTTATATTTGCAGTTTTTCTTTCTTTTTTTAAAAAAATGACAATGCTTTTAACTGGTTTTAATTCTGTGTGTGTGTGTGTGTTATGTGTGTGCCTTCAAGTCACCTTTCAACTTGTCGTAACCCCCGATTTCATAGGGCTTTTGTAGGCAAGGAATACTCAGACCATTTCTGCAGAATGACACTCTTCCATGTTGTCTCGCTGCAGTCCCAGGACCCGAAGGAAGTGTGTCAGCAACACTCCCCTCTTCACCTGCTCAGTCCATGAGGGAGAGAACACAATGGCGCCACGTCTTCCTTCTCCAGCACAGCCAGGCTTTTCCCATTGCTGTGCTATGGAAGGAAGCATCACCAATGCACTTCCACAGCTTCTGCATGGCCAGAAGTGACGGAAGCGCCGCGCAATCGCAGGCACAAAACAGATATTTTCCATTTTGCTAAAACTGCACGAGTGCGATGCTCCGCAACAGGATGACAGTGGGATGGCGACGTCATGCGGAAGCGCAACCTGCCGACTGCTGCCATCTTATGGCAGAAACGAAACAGTGACATTGTGTGGAAAGGGCCTCAGAGGTTGTTTGCTTGTTGCTTCCTCTGAAATACAGCCTGTAGCTCCTGGTATTCATTGGTGATCTTCCATCCAAGTACTAACCAGGGCTGACCCTGCTTAGCTTCGAAGATCAGATGGGATCTGGTACCTTCTTAATTTTATCACTATTTTATATTTAAATTATTATGAAATGAAATCGTAAAGCTGTATCTGTTTTAAGTTTTGTAAACCTCCTTGAGTACTGGACTAGGAAAGGTGGAATGATGATGATGATGACAACACCATTGATGATGATGATGATGATGATGATGTTGATGATGATAGAGGTAGTAATGATGAGGAAATCCTTAAAACCATATATTAAATAGAAGCATCAAGACGCTGTAATTATACAGAAAGCAACAGGGTAAAGCATTGCTTGATACCAGCCCAAACCTGCTGTTTAAATTTCTTTGGGTGCAAATACATACATCTTTTCTATATACATGTTTTATTCAGTTTTTGACTTTCCATTGCTAATTTTGTTATAGTAACCTACTTTTCATGCCTTATTTTACATGGGACAGTCCTCTGTATGACTATCAGAAGACAGTTCTGTTTTGGCCAGCAGCAGCAAGAGATTGGCACATACCACGTTTTCACCTGCCTCCAAGAGATGCAAACATCACTCCTAGTAAGTTGGGGATCCTGTTCTGCCTCTTGGAGAAGAAGGGATGATGTGGTTGCAATTTAATCAAAAATTGGTCATGGACTCTCCCTTGCCCTAAAGATTTGCCAGTCTTCCTCATCCACAAATAGCTCAAAAAACCTTTAACATTTCAGTATACCCCAACAGGATGGTAACATGGGAAAATACCATTTTCCCCAGGCCTAACTTCCATGTTAACAGAAAAGTAGAATATAAATCTCTAAGGAAGCTCTAAATCCCCAAGCAAAGGACAATTTAAATGTCTACCTGGCTTTCTGTCTTACGGAGCTGTCCCACCAAGGTATCTAAAATTTTCCCTTTTACAAAACATGTAATTTCTATATTTATTGCACAGTTTGTGTGAGAAGCAGTATGAATAAGAAAACCTCACACAACAGCTGAAAATTTGGGGATACCTGAGTGTTAGATTCAGAAACAAGTTAATCATTCATATTTTAAAGGCTAAGAGCAGCCTCCAGATATTTAGAATTATAGCTCCTATGTTATCTCTGGCTGTACTGGTTGGGGCCAAAGGCAACTGTATTCTAAAAGATCAGGAGGGTGCTAATTTACCTGCATCTATTCTAGAGAGCTGAATTTAGCATTATTTGTTGTCAAATGCTATATTAATATGGACAGGCTAGTAGAGTATTTGTATAAGAGAACCAGCTTTAAAAAAAATTAGCTTCTTTGGTAATGTTTAAACAGATAGTTGAATACTGAAAGTAGATTTAATTAACTGTGTTGACAGCACTTTCTCTTTTTAAAATTCTTCCTCTGAGAATATGATTTGTGACACTTCCAGTGACTTCATACTTAATTGATTGTAAGAGGGTCAAGGTTATCACATACTCTGATAAAATGATGATAGGTTTATAACCATGTGAGAATATACATCTGACTTTTCAGGAAAGAGAAGAGGAATAGAAATGGGCTTTCACCAATTTATGACCACATTCTGGGTCAAGTTGGAAAATCTTTAAAAAAAAGAGAGAGAGAGAGAAAGGCTATGCTTGCTTCAAGTTCCTATTACTATAAAAATATTCCCCATGACAAACTTCTCTTTTGTATGCGAGGTGACTTGTTTTGTACAGCATTGTGGTGCTGTTGCTTTTTCGGTCACAAAATTTTGGAGGAAAGGCACATAAAATGCTGAGTTAATTTTTTTTCCTGAATAGGAATTATTTGGTTCCTAGTCAGAGCTGTCCTTCTCTTTAAGCAGAGTAAGGCAGCTACCTTAGATTTGGAATGCCACAAAAGGGTGGCAGATCGTTCATTCATTGTTGTTTATTAATTTATTGTGATACTATTTCCCTTCCAGAGAAGAGGAGAGTTGGTGTAGGAGTTTCTCCCTCATGTGGGAAAATAGTTTGACTGCACATGGATTCTGTTTGTGTGTATGTGTGATTTGCTGCAAAATGTCTTGGTTCAGCCATGTATGAAGGCTATTCATTGCAATGATAATAAAATAACCTAAAAAATATTCCTGCCCGGTGATTGCATGCACTTTCTTGCTCTTTCTGCCTTTGGGGATTAGTTATGTACTGGAGAATGTAGATATTTTGCAGCGTATTGATCAATTCGGAACACATAGGAGACCCAAGCAACACACAAGACTCTCCTCTTTTGTTTATTTCTCCCTCTCAGCTATTATTTTTCCCCCTGAAGTGACCCCTGCACAAGAGCAGTTCCAGTAATTCTATGACAGAACAAAAAAGAATTATTCCATCTCCATGGTAACATCAATTCACATTCTGCAGGTACAGCAGCTGCCAGTTAGGCCACTGACTAAATGAAGGCTCCTGAAGGCGCTTTGTACTGCAGTGCTTGGCCAAAAATAACTTGGCCTGCCACAGTTTCCCACAAACCCACAGAGAGAGGAGGATTAAACTGACTGGCAAGCAGACTGTCAACCCGTTTAGCATTTTCAAGCTGAGATGAAGAAAACAGTCACTGTAAACATGTGAGAGGAAGAAAAATGGTTCCGGTTGGCACTTTATTTTCATAGCTTAAACGGTAAAATATTTATGCTCTTGACAATAATCTTAAAATGTGTTCCGTTGTCTTTACCCCAAGGACGTGAAACTTAATTTGTTCTCTCACAGAACTATTATGATTGCATGCATACAGAGTTGGAATTAACAACCATGTTTTGCAAGTGACAAAGATAAAAACCAACCTCCTACTTAAAATTAATTTTAATGGAAAGTAACCAGATTCTTCTTATTCTGCTTGGAGGGATGGAAATTAAAAAAAAATCAGGTCATAATAGCCTTTGGAATTAGAATCATTATAGCACAGGAACCCTGTCTATAAGATTGGTTTCCACTGCCCCATACTACAAGTATAATTGTGGTGCTGTTTCAATGTATTTTGTATGAACTCAAAAAGAGAAAGATAGAATTCAGAGCTTTTGAAGGCATGAGAATTAAAAAAAAAATAGATTTGAGGAAAGACTAAAGTATTTTCTGTACAGGTATTCACACCCAAATTTTACCATTAAAAATGTACTAGGTTTGTTACTCTTGATCTAGTTAATGTAAGTATTTATTTACTTACTGTCTAGCAAAAAAAAAAAAATCTCTGCTTGAGTCACAAATAAAAGTTAAAACCATAATAAAATGTAGACATAAAAATCTTAAAACCATTAAAACAGAACTGGAAAAAAATTCAGCAAGACAGTGATGATGCAAAGAATTTTTAAAAGCATTATTAAAAGCCTAGTTAAATAAAGAGATCATCATATGGTCTAAAATGATTGAAACGTAGGCACTGAACAAGTGTCATAAACAAGAGACAAGCGGTTCCCTCTATGGGAAATGCCCATATACTTATAGCAAGGTGTATGTTTTATTCTCTATTTAATTGTTAATGAAATGGCAAATGCACCCAGTCCCAAGAGTCTGAAGCACTGATAGCAGTGCAGTAGTTCAACTGTGGGCTCCGTTGTACTGCCATTCAACACAAGGAGTGTTTGGCACAATCTACATTACTCCACATATAAAAATTTATGCTATGCAAATCAAATGTAGGATTTCAGCCAGTAAGTCCTGTTATCATAGACACCATACTCTCTAGAACTCAGATTCCATCTTAAATGAGAAGGAGTGGCCAGCCAGATCAGAAGGAGCAGGCACAACTCCAGGAAACCTAGACCATTCCTGCATGAGATTGTTATAGCATGATGATTCCACTTTCAACCTCCTATGGAATCCTGGGGTTTGTAGTTTTGGGAGGGGCCAACCGGTCCCTTCCTAAACTGCAAACCCCACGATTCCATAGGATGCTGAAAGTGGAATCATAGTGCTATAACAGTCTCGTGTGGAAATGGCCCTAGACTCAAACACAGAGTCCAACAATGGGCCTCAGTCACGGTCAAGAGGTCCTTGAAGTCTCTAATCCTTTCTTTCTTCAAATACCACCATTAATGCAGGTTACTCCATAGAAACATTCAGGGCACAATCCTGTCTTCTTCTTTTTTTTAATAGATTTTTGTTTCTATGTTCTGAGGATATAACAAAGTGTTGAGCTAAGTTCAGCCAAGCACTGATATGTCCAGCCTTTGTACCTCTTGGTTTATTACAGCAGAGAGAAGTGTTCAGTTGGGTCTAGAAGATAATCTATGCTTTAGTTGGGTCTAGAAGATAATCTATGCTTCAGTGTACTTTGTTGTCAAAGTACACTGTGTTATAATCAGTTCCAAAGAAACCTACTTAGAGCCCAAAGTAACTCTTGGATAGTGTCTGAGAGCCCCTTTTTGAGCACGTGCTCAAGACTCCAACTCCAGCCAATCTTGCATGAAACTGATCATTTAGATTCATTGCAGCTGGAATTCAGACCACAACTGCCTTATGTCAGGGGTGGGCTATAGTGTTACTGGTGTGAGAGATCAGTAGTCTTTATTTTCCTAATATGCTGGGGACCAGTAGCATATTTCTCCCCATTGGCTACAACTGTTTCTTTCTTTCCTGGAAACTTGCTGCCGACTGGCAGTTGATGGCTTTCAGATCACCACTAGTCCACAGCCTACCACTTTGAATAACACTTCTATAGCCTTCTTGTTTTAAGGATAGACTAGGTAATATTTGGGGACTCGTTTATTGAATCCCAGAGGAAACAACCTGTGCCTAATTGAGACCAAGGAATAATCCATGTCTCAACTGGGGCCACAAGCTAAGAAGAAAAATAATGTTCAAAAAGAAGGCAATGTGCATATGAGTAGAAGGCAAAGTATTAGGTTCCTTGGAGATATTCAAGGTCACTTCCCCTGCTGGATCTGTGCAGTCTCTGTTCAGTGAAAAGCTGGAACTGCCAAACAGTTACTGTTGCAAAAGCAAGTCCATTATGGAGACAGATCCAATCTAGATCAAGCAGAAGCACATTTAAGGGCTTGTGGAAGGATTCCTGTATCTCCTCATGGCCTGTTTTTATCCTCTGGTGTGTAATGGTAGGCCATGTATCCTAGGTGCAGCTTCTTTGCATTGATTGGGAGCCATCCAGCTATCCTTGTACACTCAGGCCCAAATAAGCAGCCCTTGTTTGTGGGTGGGGAGTAGGATATGATTGCTAAACCTTTTTTGTCCAGAAGTACAAGGACAGCTGGACAGCAGATATATCACCACTGCTAGTCATTAATCAGTCAGGGCTCAAGGGTTTTTTTCTGCCCTCCTTGGTACACAATGACAGCCAGAAGCTTCTAGGTACAGTTTTACTTTCTGGGTAGTATAGCTATTGGATCTAGACCTGTATCTCCCCCCAGCCCCAGGGTCCATATCCATAACTCTCATTCCTGGGGGCCAGGGATAGAAAGAGTGAGTGTGAGTCTATGTTCTGCTGTAGAATTCATTTGAGGCCTTAGCCAAGGTATTTGAGTGACTGAGCGAGGCAGCTTAATTAATTCTTCAGTGCTACTGGGAGTTCATGGAGATTTTCCAGCTTCTTCTTCTTTTGTTGTTGTTGTTGTTGTTTTGGATATAGTTTTCCCCATCATATTGGTAGTGGGTGCCATTTGACTCCTATAGAAATCTACCAGCAATTGCAGTTTTCATATTGTTCTTGAGAAATATTCCATTTCGATATATCATGCACATAAAATACCTCTTTCTATTCAAATATTTGTTTTCATGCCATGTACAGAAATGTCAGATTTGATAAATGCATTTTGGAAAATTCTATTAGAATATTTTTTAAATACATTTTCTTAGGCAGACAATGTACTAGGTTGAAATATTGTGTAAACATGTTTAAGATTTACATAAAAAATTGTAGTTTTGATTTGCAATTTGTAATAACATACCGCTTGATCTGAAAATCTCTTGTATCAAGACGTGGTTACAAAATACATTTAAGAAAATTCTCTGGGAATATATATATATATATATATATATATATATATATATAAATTTTCTAAACAATGTGTTGGACTAGATTAGCTCCAAGTATCTTCTGGCTCTGTGATTATAAGTTGGAGAGTTGGCTTTTAAAAAAACATTTTCTGTGATTTATTTTGGCAGAGTTTTATTCATAAATGACTATGGTGTCAGTGTGCATCTTAAACAAAGGCCTTCAAGTATGACATCTAGTGGGCAGTCAAGGAAGACTTTTTACCTTTATTTTTGAAGTCTTACCCGTGTTAGCAAAAAGGAATAGGTTTAGTCAGGCTCACACATACAAAGCAATATGTAAGAAATACTATAATGAAAAAATTCCTTTGAGAGATTTCCATTGATAGTATTTTAAGAATCCTTGGCTTGCAATATGAATCTACTGGTGCTATTTATGATAGCATCAAGTATTTTATTACATGCATGCCACAGGACAAATTCAACCTGTATCCCTTGGTGTCCTCTGAAGATAAGATAAAATCATGCATGTATTCGTTGTTGTACGTGTTTCTTACTAAATTACCTTCCTAAGAAATAAGGATTTCAAACCAATTACCCATTCTACTTTAGATCAAGAAATCACTTGTTTGTAATATTTATGAATTGCAAAGTATTTACCATTCTTTCATCTTGGTTGCTCATCTATCTTTCTGAAGTGGTAAAGTCTAGAAGGCTTTATTCTTAGATATTATGGCTACTATCAAGATCCCAAACCCTAGCTTTACAGGGGTACTATCATCACGACCCATTTATCCATGAAAATGTCAGAGGTTTCCTTCATTATGGAACCTCTTTCAGTGAAAGACATAGGCCCTTTCCGCACCTTACCATCTTCCAGCACTGGGGTGCAGGGATCACGTGAGCAGCCTCCAGTGAGAGGCTCTCACGTCCGGGGTCCTTCGGCTCCGCACAAGCTGCCTGCTCACATGAGAGCCCCGTCTCTTCCTTCTGCAGTGCAGCCTGGGAGTTTCCCAGGTTATGCTGGTACAGGAAGCGCGACTGGCACGGCTCTGGAGGCTCCGCACGCCAAGTAAGTGCACGCAGGGCCTGGGAGCAATGCGTCATTGTGCACCATTTTCAGCTTCTAGCCAAAAATGAACGGTGCATGATCGGTTCCTGCCAGCCCCTGGAGCATCGTGCAGTTGTGGGTGCATCGTGCAGATCGCTCCTCATAATTGTGCGATGCTCCAGGCCCTCTTTCACATGGAAAATGCCATGTGAAAAAGCCATAGATTATCTCTCTAGTAATCTTCATATCAGCTTTGTATAGTAGCCTTTATTGCTTCAAGAAAAAATGTGATTTTCTTGGCCAAGCAGGGATTCGAGCCCTGGTCTTCAGAATCATAGTCCCATGCTCAAACCTCTGCAGGATGCTGGCTCTCTAGTGCTTCTTGGAGAAAGTGTTTAACTTTTTTCAAGAAGATGTTTAACCTTTTCTTCCTGTGATATCAGCGCAGTGTAAACCCTCCTTTCCCCAAAGTATTAGATATGTGATGAGGAAAGACAAGTGCCAATGTTCTTCGTGTGTTGTTCTCACCACTGTTGCCATCACTCTGCAGAACTCCTGGTAGATTAGAATTGGGAATTTTACAGTAGACAAGTATATGGGAGAAGAATATTATACAAACCCAATATACCTAAACAAAACGTTAACATTAAGGTGACTAAGTTATCGATAACATCAAAGCAATGTAAAACACAGAACTGATACATTAAGAATTATTTAAAACAGTACAATTAAAGAAATAAAGCACCCTGTTAAAACACTTAAAAAACAAACAAACAAACACCATTTAGTTCTAGAAGGCGTGGTGGAATAATCTGTTGATGGAAGAATAACAAGGAAGGGCACTTCTAGAGCCTAGGAGCAGCTACTATGCAAATCGGCTCTTACTTCTCCAAAAGGATAACAAAGTAAATTGTACTTAAAGCCACGGAGAGGTCCAGCAGAATCAAAAGGATCACCTGGCCTATCCAGTTCTTGAGGAAGTTCATCCATCAAGGGTATCAAAGCCATCTCTGCCCCATAACCAAGCATAGAGCCAGACTGAAATGTATCAAATATTCAAAGCAGTCCTGTGTGGCAGCTAATTAGTAAGATGTTGCTAATCACTGACCTCATATTTCACATATGGTTGGACTTTTATAACAGGAAGTGCACAAACAGATGAATGAGGCTAGTGCAGTGTCAGGCCCAGCCAAAATAGCTAATGGTGAGGCATGTTGGGAGTTGCAGTTCAGTAATATCTGCAGGGTGCATGAGACCAAACCCAAGTTATTCAAATCAGACTAGTTTTTCCCTTAGTGTCACTATCCAATAAGCTCATTCTACTGAATCTATGCATTGGTCTGCAACCTTTTTTTTTTTTTAAATCTACACAAAATTTCCATTTAAGTGCATCTTTAAATGTGTAGTTTTAAAAGCACTTGCTCTCAAAACACACAGTTTAAAACATATTTGGATATACTTCTGGAGCTAAGAAATACATTTGATCATTGGAGAAGTGTGAAAGCTGGCAGATAATTACATTCCAAGCTTCACATTAGTTCCGGAAGTGCAAATTGGGCTACATTCTATCAGGATTTGCTCATGACAGAATTCTTCAAACATTTCTTACTCAGAATATAATCTCATATTTATTTTCTTAGGCATAATCTCCATTGAAATAAATACCCTTACTTTTGGGTAGGCATGTATGGAGTTGCACTGTCTGACTGCTGTCCTTTGCGTTTATAGTGAACTTAAGGGACTTCATGAGGAAGTGACAATACTTCCCTTTTGTTAGTGCCATAATCTTTGTCAGATTTTGAGACATTCACATTTAATCAGAACTGAACAAAAAGTCTTCAGACTCTTCTCTAGATAAGCAGGACCATCCACTCACTAGACCTACCCCCCCTTCAATTAAATGACACAGTCTAGGTCTAACTTAACAGAATAACAACTACATTATTTAAAAGGCACCTGCACAGGAAACATATCTCAAGAGCACAATTACAATTCTTATAGTTCCCCAACTGGCTGAAAGATTCTGGGAGCTATAGTATGAAGAAGGTAATCTTTCCAAGAGCTGCTAGAGAGAGTGCCAAAATGTTGCACTGTTTATCTGATTTGGGGGAAATGCCAGCTCATCCCATGTCTATGAACAACATGTCCAGAAATATCAAATGATCACTGCAGAGATTTTATTTGGTGGAAGACTCAGTTCTGTTCACAAATTTTACTGTAGCAATCAGTGGATGTCTCAAGGAGGCTGGCATGGAAAGAAAGAGTAAGAAAGCATGCAAGTTCCACACACATCTATAATCAAGGCAGCAAAGAAGGAAGGACTCTGTTGGATCAAACAAGAGGTCTATTTATTCTAGCACCCATCAGGCTGAGCAAAGTACTATTGGGAAACTCACAACCCATAAAAGCATTGGCTTTCTCTCACTGTTTCACCATAGCAACTGATATTCAGAGGCCTAGTTATTCTGGAGTTTCCATTGAGCCATCACAGGAACAGAAGGAGCTGCCTTATAGTGAGTGAAACAATTGGTCCATCTAGCCCACTATTTTCTGCCTAGGCACAGGGGGAAAAGCTGTGCACAAGAAGTTACAGGATACATCCTTGCATAATGCCCCCAAAATTATGTCACAAATTTCTAGCCACTTTATACTTGATGCAAAAGTATAAAGAATGCAAATGTGGGCAACATATTTTAAGGAATGGGTAACCTGACCCCATAAACTTACTGCGTTATTGAACAATTGGCTTGTGGCACTATACCAGAAGTATGAGCCTTAGTCTGGTAAGTAAAGCAGAGTCATCCACCTGCCAAGGAAACATCATTTGCCCTTTAAGAAAAATTAGTAGCTAGTTCTGTGACTCCTCAAATATATCTCCTCAGGAGACAAGAGGGGAACCCCCTTCTTTCCAGTTCCACCAATTATGATACAATTGGAGACTATTCTGGATGGGTCACTTATGTAAAACACAATTCTGAGCCATAGTATTGGATTTTACATCAGAAGTGCTTTATTGGAGTGTCCTTTAAGGCTTCCATGATCTGGTGATCCCTATCCCAAACCTGATTTTTCCCCCATGTGTTTTTTGGGCACATGCCGTTTGACCAGAATCATAATTGCAGTCTGCAGCTGAGAGATACCCTTTTATTCTTGCAATCTCTTGAAGTATTCAGTTTCTAAGACAGTTCAGTTTTGTTAAGAAGAAAGTAAGAACAGGTCGAATTTTGATTATCAGTGTTAATGGTGAAAACTAGGCAATGGGCAACCCAAACAATCTAGAAAACATTAAAATCATGAATTAATATAATTGAGTATTCTAACTAGATATAACACAGCAGAATACACTGTATAACGTTTTATGGATGGACACCAAGAATAAAGAAAGAAGCAAAATCAGTGAATGTTGTGCTATCCAAAAACATTTTGTCAGTCTTGTTAATCTGCAAACATTGCATACTTAATTAGCAGTTGACTAAGCTCTCCTCTGGGTTCTAATTGCAGTTTCATTTTAGGTTATTCAGTAACAAATTTGTGTCCAACCAGTCTTGTTACAACAGTGGAAACTCTTTTATCAGTATTTTTTTTCTTTTGAAAGCTGTTGTTGTTATTTTAACTTTCTATTTTAGAATAATTCTGAATATGAGCTTCTATTTGTAGATTTCTTTGAAAAAAAAATTGGGCCCAGTGTCAAAAATTTGGCTGGTTATTTCAAATCAGGCTGTGAATTTCACCCTTCTTGAAGTTCCTGGAATTCCTGAAGATTCCCCTATAATTTTCTCTTCCCTCCTCATTAGGGGATGCATACACATCCCTTGGCTAACCATCACAAATGCTGAACATTTTGTTCATTTACCAAGCAAGTATATACAAAGCCTTTGTGGGTACCAGAAAAGTACCCATTAAAAAAAAAAAAAAGCTTACTTTGGGCCTGGTGAATGGAACAGCAGAGAGGAGAAGAAGAGGTTGAACAAAATGGAGAAGTGGAGGAACATGAAGTAAGCCAGAAGGATGAGGAGAAGAGAAAAAAGGCAGAGGACAGAATAGGAAAAGAAGGAATGTCACAAACATTTATGGAAAGGTGATAGCCCTCCTCAAGTGTTCATGAGAAGAATCAAGGCAAACAAACCTGTCTTTGCAACCTGCTACAAGCAGCACTGTGTTCATTCCCAGTCCTGTGTATCACTTGCTCTGCCTGCCCCTGTTCTGGACAAAGAAATGTTTTAGATGAAGTAGAAAGAAAGATAGCCCCCATTACTGTACCTTTCCCTAGTAGGGGTTGTGATTGGAATTATCACTTGTATTATCACTGACTAGGGAAGTGATGCTATGTATACCACTTCTGCTAATCATAAGCCCCCACCTAGCCAATGCCAGAGCATTTTCCTTAACTGAAACTGAGGGTCAGATCCTACATCAACCACCTTGTCCTCTCCCATCAATCAAATCCTGAGAAAGCTTTCTGGTTCTGCTGCTTACCTGTTGGGTTGGGTTAGAAGGGGGAGGCAATTCAGACAATGAAGATATGGTTGCTGTGGACACAGAGGGGGAAAGATATGAGGGTGTGCTCACAGATGAAGTACACCCTTCTCTTTCTGTCCCCTGGGGCCCAGAGAAGCCACATCATCGTCGTCATCATTATTTATACTGCCTCGCCCTCAATCCCTCCCTACTGGTCAGCAGTACTTGAGTGATGCCTGGGGGAGAAGTTGGCCAGCACACAAAGGGTTAGAGAATAGCTCCTGACACCCCATCCAGCAGGGATATGCACATGTAAACCACACTTACTTACCCATATTTCACTAATGGAGCAACTAACAGAATGCCATCTAATCTGTTCAGTCTCATTATCTAACATGGTTCTGGAATTTTGAGTCACTAGTTGAGAAATATACTAGATTGAGGGCTTGGAGCATTTGCAGGTCCTTCCTCTATATTTCCCTTCATGTACCTCAAAACATGTTTCTTGGGCAGAGAGTGGTGGAGGTAGAGATAAATGTAGTATTTTACAGGTTTAGGATAAGCCTAGCCAAAAGGCTACAAGCAAGGCTATAGTTGTCCTGATCCTGCTCATAACTACAACTTTCAGTCCAGAAAAAAGGGGAAATAATTCTGTGCACACCATTCCTATCAAAATAACAGATTCAGGCCTGGATTTGGCACAGAAGTGGTCTCAATCACCCTAATGGATGACCTTTGCTAGGAAAGAAACTGGAGAGTGCCATTCTGTTGATTCTAGCATGCCTTTGGCAATACAGATGGACTGAGATAGGAATCATCTTTATTGTATTAGGTCATTGGTCCATCTAGCTTAGTACTGTCTAGTATTGTTTATAGAGACTGGAAGTGATTACCCAGGACTTCAGAGAAGAGTCTTCTTTAGCCCTACCTTGAAAAGACTGAATCTGGGACTTGCTATGTGCCAAGCATGTGCGTTCAAATGGTTTTCAGGCACAACTTCACTATAAGATAACAGGAATTACTAAAGGAGTAGACGAAAATCACAATCCAGAATTTCTAATATCCTTTATCAGAGTAATACCCCTTACATTTATGGATTTCTTTTTTTACAAAAGTTAGGGTTACCATTTGCTATGGCTTTGACCTGTTGGTTGAACAGATCCCAGAAAATAAGCTAAGACTTGAATATTTTAACCCATTGGAATCTTCCCCTCCTCCTCCTCTTTCAAAAATGACTTGTTTCACATTCCGTGTATATTATTATTGTCTCGATGCATCACTGGTGCAGAATGAAATAAGTTTGCAACAAAACTAAAATTGTAGCCATTACTTTTTAACTAAGCACTTTTATACATTGATTGTACATCAATAAAATAAGAAGGTGGTACATTGTAATATTTTTGCAGTATGCTATAAAGATGTTTAATAGCAGCAACAGTCACCTTAGCAACACTGCTCTAATTTATTGTGACCACAGCATTCTCTAGGCCCTTCTGTAAGGGCTATAGTATACAATCACAAACAATTTATGCAATGGTAGAAGAATTCTACTGTGCATCAGGGTTTGCTCATTTTTTAACAGAATAGGAATTTTGTCAGACCTGTTGTGTAAAATGTTAAATGTCAAAAAGAACACCTTTTATCATGGTCAATAGTGGGGCTGCAAAGAGAAAATAGTTCCAAGATTTTTAATTAGAACCATTACATATCAGTCTCATTGAATAGGTCCCAAGTGACTTTTGTGTTATGAGCTGGAATCACAAGAAAGAGATTTAATTGGAGCAGTAGAAGAGGGATGCTTCTCTCTAACTACCACCCACACCTTAGCAACTACTAGGTCTCTTGCCAGTATGTAGCACCTGGAATGTAAACACATGTGACAAATAAGTGGGAAAACATGAAACCATCTGCAGTAGATGAGAAGCTTTTGGATGCCTCTTCTATGAACTCCTGACATAGGAACACATTTTCTCTATTAATTCATTAGGTCTTAGACATCCCTCTACCTACACCCACCCATAACAGATCCTCTGTCCTTTGATGTAGCAACACAAAGAATATCTGAAAATATTCAAATAATAGACAAGAAATGGTTTTCCCATGTGTTGAGAAACCTTGACAAAAAGAATTGTGAATAGATGAGATGGTAGTTTGGACTCATTATAAGGGAAAATACACATTACATTTCCTGCGCTGAATTTTGTGTGTGTGTGTGCGTGCGTATCATCCTATTTCTATACAGAAAAATCACACTTCTGTGCAGAAAAAAGTTTTCTGCATAGAAAATGCCATTTTCTTTGCAATCTCCCCTGCAAGTGGGTTTTTTTTTTTTTGCATAATAAATCCTGAGCTTCAAAGAATGCTTGAAACTGCAGTTTTCAAGGGCTTTCTTTCAGCATAGAGAAAAATTGTAGAATTATTAATTCTTACCTTCAGGAATGAAATTTATGAAGATTTACATCCCTACTTTGGTCCCAGCTGCAAAGCACAGAAAACAGCACTAACAACAACAGGCTTTTTTTCATAATAAACCCACTTCAGGTATTAGCCTTGTTTCACAAGCTTCGCATATGTCCGCATTCTCCTTTCCCTCTCCTCCTTTGTCACTGCTACAAAGAGGCAAGTGGAAAATTCCATTTCCTTTTCAGATGAGCTAGAGTGTAGTGTGTTTTCTGAATGCTAAATTACAGTTAATCATAAGTATAGCCAGGGAAAACAAGCCAGTTTCACATCATACTTTTAAGCTGGTTTGTTTCCAGTAACCATGATTAGCTGCAGTTTGTCTTGCATTACATGATGCAGCAAGTTCTGGCAGCTAAAAAAAGAGAAAGGTTAAAACTTCTGAGCTCCTCTTGAGGCAGCACACATGCATAAGTCTCATTCTTGTAATGCTAAACTACTGTTTAGCATTAGACTCAAATCACTGCATTTTATTCTTACAATTACAATACATCTGTATGAAGCCTAGTGCCTTTTTGAGGATCAAAGTCAAAGACACAGTACATTACATCAATGTACTTTACAGATTAGAGAGCCAGCATGGTCTAATGGTTTGAGTATTGGATTAGAACACTGGAAGACTAGGGTTTGAATCCACGGTCAGCAATGGAAACCTACTGGGTGGCCTTAGGCAAGTCACATTCTCTCAGTCTCAGAGAAAGCCAAAGGTAACAAATCTTGCCAAGAAAGGTTTGCCATAGATTCACCATAAGTCAGTTTTCAAAGGGAATAGACATGATGGCTAGAAAAAACTCCCCTGTCAGCGGCACTGTACTGTTGTGTGCCTTCAAGTCACTTCTGACTTATGGCAGTCCTGTGGTGAACCTTTCACGGTTTTATTTTGTTTTGTTTTTTGGGCAAGCTTTGTTCAGAGGGGGTTAAGTTGAGCACAAACTTCTTTTGCACTTTGAACTCAGTTTGCCTTGACTGAAGTAATCTGATAACAAATAAGGAAGACAGAGAAACTGAAACATTTTAAAAGTGAAAAAGCTGAAAAAGTGGGGTGACAGAGGATTTGGGCCTATTCCTGCCAAATCAGGACACTTGGGGGAGGGTATGAAGTATTGGAATGGTAGAAGTGGATAGAACATAAGAACCAGTATGCCTGTGGAGCCAGAAAAACTGTCTCTAAAACTGAACTCTCACTCCCTCTATCTGAATTTTTATGCAAAATACAAACTGTTCCATGAAAGATTCACAACCATTAATTTTCCAGATAATCTCACATTACTATAATGCTTGAAGCCCTTTAAGTGAGAGAGTCAGAAAAAAAGAAAGTGTTGCTTTATAGGCGCACACAAAGAGGCACAGAACTGAATTCTCAACTGGCAGTGCAGTGAGGAGAGCAATCCCCAAAGAACATTTCCTCCAGACCAAGTCTTGAATATTTAATACTGGTGAATTACCAGAGCCCTTCAACCATAATGAAGGAATAAGCAGGCAATTAGAGCAAACTCCAAACCCCTACCCCCGCCCTCAGCCTTTAGCTTTCTAAGTGCGAATGTCTTTCTCTTGTTTATTTTCCTACTAACTTTGCTCCCATAGGTGAGGGCTAGTCTCTCTTCTTTCCATGTTGGTTTTCTTAGTTTTGAAAAAGTGGATACATATACTAATATTCTCAGTTGTGACTTGTGCAAATGGTATTTGAATACAGTAAAAAAATGCATCACAGCCAAGTTTCAGGCATTGTACAACATATAGCAGAGGTCACTTCCATCCAAATTAGGTAGGCCCAGTAACAATGTCATTTCTGCTATTTAAAATTTCTTAAAACCTCATAATCATTAAAGACACCTTTGAAATTCTCCTGAGCACATCCTAGAACCTCTGGGGTTTCATAGAATCCATCCTCAAACTAGAAGTGAGCTTTTAAAGCCCCATAGCTTTCTTACACTCAGATCAAAATACTAGCTGAAGAAGAATGCTCAGTGTTTCCATTTTCTGCCACTTTCTTCCTCCCAAACCTTTAAAAATACAGTTATTTTTCCTTGGCTTTAACTGGTGGTAGGAGTAGAGAAGGTATGTAAGGAGAGAAGGCAGTAACTATAGGTACAGCGAAGCCAAATGAGGACCCTGACCCCAACAAGATTTCTGCCCCCAGACAAGATTTCCTTCCAGATTCACATTTATAGCGTTAAAATAGCTGAAAACTTCAGCTGAGCATTTGGAAGTATGGTTTAGTCTTCCAAACAAAAGGAACAGACATACTTATCAAAGGAATGCAAACAAGCAGATATAAGACACCTAGGCCATTTCCGCACCACAGTGTTAAAGTGTTGCTATTCCACTTTCAATGCCCTGTGGAATTCTGGGGTTTGTAGTTTACTGAGACCAAAGAGCTCTTTGGCTGAGAATCTGAAGTACCCTTCCCTTAACTACAAACCCCAGAATTCAATAGGAGGTTGATAGTGGAATAGCAGCACTTTAACACTGTAGTGCGGAAATGGCCTAGTCTTTTATCTTCACGGTCTCATTGTCTGCAGTACTAGAAATTTGGGGACTGAAGAAAATTCCATGGAAAAAGAATTCTTTTTAGGATCCTTTTGCACAAGACAGTTACAGCACTATGATTCCTCTGAAACTGCCATAGTTTCATCTTATGGAATCCTGAGATGAGCAGTCTAGAGACGGGCACTTAGAATGCTCATCAAACTCTAGTGCCTTTGCAACCTAAAATCCTAGGATTCCATAGGGTGCTACCATGTCAATCCAAGTGGAATCATAGTGTTATAACTTCATAACATGAAAGGGCCCTAGATCTATTGTCTCTGTTGAAATCCCTGAGGTGCTTATAGAACACTGGATCTTGGAGGGAAACCTACCATCTCAGTGAACTTGGAATGGGTGTTCCATCAGCCTTGCTGAGAGCTTCAGAATGGAAGGATGGCCATTGCTCTAGCTCATGGCTTTGTTTCTTGTTTAAAATAAATCTGTCACACAGGCTAGGGTTGGTCACATAATATCTCTGATAGAATCAATTTGAGTTTCCATAAACATATACTTTCCCTTACTTCATCTGCAGTAACTAGATTCCTGTTGACTGAGTCCCTTTTTGCACAGTGTTTGTCATGCGAAAGGGCCTCCGGAGCATCATGCGATTGCGAGGAGCGTTTCACATGATGTCCTTCCAATCGCATGATGCTGCTGGGGCCAGCAGGTGCTGATTGTGCAATATTTCATTTTTGGCTTTTGGTCAAAAATGATGCGTGATCGCACATTGCTTCGGGGCCCCACATGCACTTACCATCTGTGGGGAGCCTCCGGAGTTTCAGCCCTTGCACTTCCTCCCCCAGCGCAGCCTGGGAAAATAACCCGGCTGAACTACGGAAGGAAGAGGCGGAGCCCTTATGTTGCCTGTCAGCCAGCAGGCAACTACTGCGGAGCAAGAGCAGAGGGAACGCGAGTGCCTCATGGAAGAGGCTGCTTGCATGATCCCTGTGCAACCGCGCCAGATGGAGATAGGCTGCAGAAAGGGCCTGAGATATCCCGCTTGGGTCCAGTTGTTATGCCTCAATGCTGATACTAGCCTAAATGCTACAGATGCATTGGGTAGTTTCTCATAGATCATAACAGCTGTTGTGTCTTATACAACAACATATCTGTTTAAACTTTTTCTCCTCAGTATCAGTCTTTCTTCTGCTCTGCTAACTATTTCACCATTGTTAGCCACTTATGCTAGAATTTTATGCTTTTAATATGTTACATCCAGTAGTGGGTTTACTTTAGTGAATATGATATATGCTAGTCCATGGTGAAATATCCAGTTTTCACTGATTCACCTCCTGTTGCAGCCCCCTACTCTGTGTCTAGCAAGTTCCCCAGCCCAGCAGAGTAGCCTGGCAGAGGGCAGATAGTCACGGTGTGCTGCTGAGTGAGTTGAAGAAACTGCACCTTGTGAACACAAAATGTTTCTACTAGTTCCATGCTACAGTCAGATACTGCCTATCTATATATTTTACAATATTTATGTTCAAATATATATTCAAAATAGAAACCATCAGAATGACTTTATCCATTGATCTCTCCATATCTGTTGCTTTATTTACACCCTGCCTTTTTCCCAAACTGGGATTCAAGGTGGCTTACAAAAGAGAGAAAATTACAATAAAAATGGTCTAAAATATGAGAGAGAGAGAGAGAGAAAAGAGAGAGAGATTCAAACAATATTAAACTAACAACAAAATTAAAACCACTTCATATTTTCAAGCAAAGAATAAAAGCAGTACTGCAGCATAAAAAGCCCTTCTCTCTCTGCCTGTACTACATTATTCTCACTTCAATGCACAATCTTCTTTCTCTAAAGAAAATAGAATACATTAAAATTGTTCCAAAATAGTATTTGTTTCAGCAAGACCAGTCTCTTTTATATGACTTTATTTTGTATATGCCAAATTTAACTCACAGTAACTTTTTGCCACAATCATCTAAAAGTGCTTTGCTCAGAGCCTCGGTCTCTCCTTTGATGATCCTGTAATAACAGAACAATGGGCTATGTTACACAATCCACTAACCAAAGAGTCTTTTCACTTGTAAATGGTGTCAGTTCTGTTACAGCATGTTAAGATGTTTTGCATGTTTTATTCTTTCTACCCTTTGCTGTTAGAGATGAAAATATTGCCAACATTTCTTTCTCTTTTCATTCCTTTAAAGTAGACAAGAGGACCAGGAAAACACCCCCACACACATGCAGACACACACACAAGTACACCAACAGGCAGATATTTCAGTGATAGTGCTTGGCTTCTGTTGACAACGATTCTGGAATACAATGCAAAATTTATAAAAGAACTACATATGAAAATCTGTAGAATGGTAAATGACTCTCCCCCCTGGTGTGTGTGTGTGTGTGTGTGTTATTGCTCCATCTGGCACTGTTTCTGCCTGAGATCTATGAGAATTTTAGCATGTTGGTGGCCTACATCTAAAGTAGGGGTAGGCAATGTGGTGGTCTCCAGATATTTTGGGATCGTTGTTGTTAGCTGTTGTCAGGTCAGTTTTGACTTATGGAGAGACTATCAGTGAAAGATCTCCAAGTTCCTTGTGTTATCAACAGCACTACCCAGGTCTTGAAGACTCAGAGCTATGGTTTCCTTGATTGGATCTAACCACCTGTAATGTGGTTTTCCTCTTTTCCTACTGCCTTCTACCTTATCAAGCATTATTCTCTTTGCTAGTGAGTGACGTCTTCTTATGATATGGCCAAAATATGGCAGCTTCAGTTCAGTCATCTTGGCTTCTAGGGAGAGTTCAGGCTTGATTTGTTCTAGGATCCATTCATTTGTCTTCTTAGCAGTCCAGCGTATCCATATAACCCTTCTATGAACCAGCACCGCATTTCAAAGGAGTTGATTGTCTTCTTATCAGGTTTCTTCATTGTCCGGCTTTCACAAGTATACATAGAAACTGGAAATATAATGACATGGACAATTCTACCTCTAGTATTCAGTGATATATCTTTATAATTGAGGATCTTGTCTAGTTCCTTCATAGCTGCCCTTCCAAGTCCTAGTCTTCTTCTGATTTCTTGACTGCAGTCTCCATTTTGATTTATGATTGAGCCAAGGTATGGAAAACATTTTAACTATTGCAGTGTCTTCATTGTATGCTTTAATGATCATCTGTGATCGTTATTTTTGTTTTATTAATGTTCAGCTGTAAACCTGCCTTTGCACTTTCTGCCTTGACTTTCTTCAGTAATTGCTCCAAGTCTTTGCTGTTTTCTGCTAGCAGTATAGTGTTATTTGCATATCTTAAGTTGTTGATGTTCTTTCCTCCAGTTTTCCTGCCTGTTTCCTCCAAGTCTAATCCTGCTTTATGTATGAAACTTTCAGCATAAAAGTTAAACAGATATGGTGGTAAAATGCAGTCTTGCCCTTGCCAATTGGGCTTACAGCTCTCATAATCTCTAACCATTTGACATGCTGTTGGGAGTGGAGACAGCAGTTATAGTACAACCCCCCTGCAGGATACCAGGTTGACTCCCTCTAGTTTAGAGAATGGCTTGCTTCCATGCAATCTACTAATGCCGTGGAACTATTTTTATTTTTGCAAAGCTACTGTTTTCTTTTGAAGAAGGTACTACAGTAAAATTTGTAAAGACCTTTGGAGAATCTGAATGAAGTTACACACACCCTCTCCATAATCTATTTATACACATATGCACCACACAATTTTGAATATCTTTTATTTCATTGGAAATTTATTTATTTCGTATAGACTAGTATGGAATGAATAAATAATCATGACAGGAGGCATACTTTTTTCATCTTAAACTGCATCAGAGAGACAGGAAAAACTCATAGTAAACAAGAGGAAATCAAAGAGGGGAAAATATTTTTTTAAAGTAGTCCATGAATGCTCAGAAACCCATGCATAGTCCTCTATTGGTCCATGGATTCCATGTTAAGAATAGTTACCTTATACTGTGTCCCACAACACTTGCCTGCTTCTTTCCAATACAGAATAAATGCACAAAACAGCTGTCCTTGGTAAAAACCTTCTCAAGTTTTGTTCCCTTTACTTGGTTTGTGTTTGCAGCCTTCTGTATGCAAGCTAAGTATCTCTCTACCTCTGAAGTATTGAAGCAACTGTTTTATCTATTTTCTCTCTCATGTTTTTCCATATCATAAACAGTGAAGCATTCATTCCTAATGACTAAGCTTCCTGCTGTTACTTAGGATTTAGCACTGGGCCACATTATCAAGAAATTAATATTTTTTCATAATTATAAGTAGCTATTGATATAAAGTTAAATAATTGAAAGAGAAAACAAAGCATCTTATTTTTTTTAAAAAAAATGCATTCCATCAAATATTATAAGCAAAGACAATTATAAATCACTTTAGCAACAGTTTAATCAATACTTTATGTCATGGAGGCTGGGGGATTCCTTCAAGTAACAGTAGGCACTTCCAGGATTATTTTCCCTCAGGCCTTGTTTAGATTACTTTAATGAGTACATCACTCTAGAGTAAGAAAATCAGATTACTTGCACTTATCTTTAGTCAATGCAAATGCCCATGATGTTGTGATTATTTACTATCATCTGAGTGCTAGCTTCTGTTATGGTTATCAATCAAGCCATCAATGTGCATTACTTTTTACAGTGTAACATAAGCAAATATGGCCTGAATTGCTTGGGCAATTTGAATTTTCATGGGGAAAAGGAAAGAGAGGGGAAGAAAATGAAGGGAGAGGCAAGAGTAATAAGGCAAAAGATTTATATGATCTGAAGAGAAACCAGAGTATAAATAATGACTAAATATTGCAACCCAGTGCACCAATCTTCCCATGCAAGGAGGCATTGAACACAAGAGAGCTTATACCTAAGTAGACATGTGTAGGATGGTAGTTTAAAGGCCTTAGGCTTCCAAGGGTGGGGAGGGTCTGAGGAGAATACTGAAAAAAAAGAGAGAAGTGGAACTCTGTTGATGTTTCAGGCAGAAGAAACAGACATTAGGAACAGCAAGCAAAAAATATGGTTCCTTTAACAAGAGTGTGATGTTTTATGGTAATTAGAGCTGTAGAATTAGAAGAGTGAAGACTGAGGTTATGCTGTAAATGGTAATAAGGACAAAAACATAAGATAAGACAAAGGTGATGGGGGTGTCTTTAAATGAATCCTCTGAATTATTGAAACTCCTACCAGCTCCAGATAGCATGGTAAGAAACTGTGGGAGCTGTAGGTCAAAGCATCTGGAGGTCCAAGGTTTCCACATCCCAACTTTGAATGTTCACATATGACATAATGCAAATCTTTGGTAGGAGTTTGAATGCAGCTATCATGTTGGATTTGTAATTGGTTGACCGACCGAACCCAAAGGGTGATCACAAATGGCTTCTTTTCATCCTGGAGAGAAGTGACTAGCGGGGTGCCGCAGGGTTCTGTCCTGGGCCCAGTACTGTTCAATATTTTTATCAATGATTTGGATGAAGGAATAGAGGGCATGTCATCAAATTTGCAGATGATACCAAATTGGGAGGGGTTGCTAATACGCCAGAGGACAGGATCAAAATTCAAAATGACCTGGATAGATTGGAGAGCTGGGCCAAGGCGAACAAAATGAAATTCAACAGAGAGAAGTGTAAGGTCCTACACTTAGGTAGAAATAATGGAATACAGAAATATAGGATGGGGGACACATGGCTGGATAGCAATACGTGTGAAAGGGATCTAGGAGTCTTCATAGACCACAAGCTGAGCATGAGTCAGCAGTGTGATGCGGCAGCCAAGAAAGCCAATGCAATTCTTGGCTGCATCAATAGGAGTATGGTGTCTAGATCGAGGGAGGTACTGGTACCACTCTACTCTGCTTTGGTTAGACCCCATCTTGAATACTGTGTCCAGTTCTGGGCACCCCAATTCAAGAGGGATATTGACAAGCTGGAGCAAGTCCAGAGGAGGGCGACCAAAATGGTGAGAGGCCTGGAAACCATGCCCTATGGGGATAGACTTAGAGAGCTGGGGATGTTTAGTTTGCAGAAGAGAAGGTTAAGAGGGGACATGATAGCCATGTTTAAATATTTGAAGGGATGCCATGTAGAAGAAGGAGAGGGCTTGTTTTCTGCTGCTCCAGAGACCAGGACAAGGAGCAATGGATTCAAGCTGCAGGAAAGGAGATTCCACCTGAACCTCAGGAAGAACTTCCTGACAGTCAGGGCTGTCCGGCAGTGGAATATGCTGCCTCGGAGTGTAGTGGAGTCTCCTTCCTTGGAGGTTTTTAAGCAGAGGCTTGATGGTCATCTGTTGGGAGTGCTTTGAGGGTGTTCCTGCATGGCAGGGGGTTGGACTGGATGGCCCCTGTGGTCTCTTCCAACTCTACATTTCTATGATTCTACGATTCTATGTATCATTCTACGATTCTATGTATGATTCTATCTATGTAAATCTTGAGCCCCACACTACCTGCAGCTGTTTGCATCCAGGCTGCAATCCACTTGATCCTCATGATTTTCTGCCTCATTTTTGGTGAAATAAAATTCCCCATCTCTCTGACCATCAGGATGGCTGTTTTTTGTTCTTGGGTGAAGTTCTACCTCAGAAGGCAGAAAACTGTCATAGCCACAAGGCCAGATCAGTAGGGAAAAAATGGCAGATAGTGAGACACACAGCAAAGAACAACCGAAATTCTTTCCCTGTGTGCTTTTAGAGATATCCTGGTAGGATCTGGCCAAAGTAAACTGTGGCAGCCTCTCCTGGCTTGTGCATTCTTCCTCATTAATATTTTTCTCCGTCTTGACCACACTCTGATATTGCTTGGCCAGGTGTGTTCTGGTTTTCATCCGTGAAATGTTGGAGGGTATGCTTTATATGCCTGCCTCATGTGCATCAGCCAGTTTTCCGCTGTCATGGCAATCAGGAGGACTGTCTCATGGTGGTCTTTGAAAAACCTGGCAACTATAACTGGGGGAGGGGGGCAGTTTTTTCCATTGAGGTCCAGTCCTCTCTCAGTGGCTTTGAAAAGAGAATTTACTGGGTTGGCTTTGTTTGTCAAGACACTCCAGTTGTTTCAGCAATGTTCTTCTCCTAGCCATGAGGTGGATAGGGGTCTCTCTATGCTGCCAGGACAATTCCTGTCCAGCTCTATGTTCTAAGAGTACAAGGAGACTGGGGTTTTCACCACTCATCAGAGGTTGGGTAACATACCATATTGAGCATAGACATGTGAAAATGTGGAAGCCTGTCTGTAATGTGTTCCTGCGTTGACACTGCTGTTGCCTCTCATTTGAACCAAGTTCTGGGAACTTTCAGCTTCTCTTTCTTTGCTCATTGTGTCCTTGACTATAGGGTAGAATATAAACACTTAATATGAACAAAAGTAAATTAACATTGTGAAGCAATGAGCATTTACTGGTTGTTTGGTGATAGTGGTTGTTTTGAACTTGGGAAAGTATAGAAGAATGGATGCAGCATTTCTACACTATGCAGTTAGTGTGGCAGAGTTATATAAGTCTATTAACTTTAGCCTGACTGATCTTTTTAGGTGGTGTTAGCTTAATCATAATACTGAATTGTTGCCATTCTTGGGCATTTGGCTACAACTGTGACTTCACCAAGCATCTCATAATCCAATTTCGGTATTTGCTGTCATTGTGAGTAGATATACCTCATATCTTTTCCCTGTTTTTTTTTTTTCCTGCTTAGTGGTTGTCACATTTTGCAAAGAATACTGTTCACATTTGTTATATCAGGATTAAAAGCAAACATCAGGATAGTATTAAAATGTTATATACTACTATAAGTCATAAGAATATTCTGACTAAAATGAAAATGGATGTGTATAAAAATGGGCAAATATTAGACTGGGGGGATGAGTTAAAGTGAATTTACTGTGCAGGATTGTATGTATTTTGAGAGGCCTGCTAATTGATATTCCTCAGAGCTATTTCAAACCTATCATTTAGTGTGTTCACACAACACCTGATATGATTCACTTCCAAAGATGAGGAGAGAATGGAGGTGGTTACCAAAGGGCAGCAACAAGCACTTTAACTTCTCTCATCTGTGGAAATATTGTACGATCTGGATTCTATCATGGTTAGATTAGTGGGAAGAAATTGATTAGCTTCTAAGTCTAACCCTTGGTAGTACCAATACACACATATACAAAATACCATAAAAATACCTCTTCATTGTATGTTTATTTAGCCATATGTATACTCTAAAGTGATACTCTCAGGAACCTCTGATTAAAAATTGTGATAAACCAAACATTTTGGAGAGAGGTGTTGTGTATATCTTTTTAAATCTGGGAACAACTGCTAGTTGCTGTAATAAAATTCTGTTTTTTCACGGAACTAGACTTTCACCCTTACTGTGAGGTATATTATTTATGTAGGGGACTCTTGAGGTAACTACAAGTAAATTAAAGGATATTTAGGAAGAAGGGATTCCAGGGAGAACATATTACTATTTCAGGAGGGGAATATCACAAATAATGCATAGTCTATAGAATATATTAGACTCAAAATAGATTAAATAGCAATAGGCAGATAATATAAATGTGGGCAAGAGAATGTCAATTTGTGTTTTGGATCTATATGAAATTGGAATCATTCTTAAATGGATATGATGAAGTAAAGTAGTTAACTGTCATATGCAATTTCCAGTGTGCAGTGCTGACTGTAGTGACTGGTCTGGAACTACTGGAAAATGAACATTTTGTGGATAAGCATAAAAGCACAGATCTTGTCTGATCTCAGAAGCTAAGCAGGGTCAGCCCTGATTAATACTTGGATGGGAGATGGCAAACAAATCCAAGGTACTGAAGGCTATATTTCAGAGGAAGAGACCGGCAAAACCACCTCTGAGTGTTCCTTGCCTAAGAAAACCCTATAAAATTCATGACTTACCATAAGTTAACAGGCAGCTTGAAGGCACATAAAGCACACGTTAGCTACTTGAGCATGAAGAATCCTGTTTCTTCAATTTTTCATTATACTTGGGCAGTACAACTCAGAACTTATCAAAGTACTTTTAAGTACTTTTAAGAATAAATATGTTGTTGTTGTTGCTGTTGTTGTGTGCCTTCAAGGCATTTTCAACTTATGGTGACTCTAAGGCAACCCCATCACAGGGTTTTTTCGGGTCTGAAAGTGTATGATGTGCCCAAGATGACCCAGTGGATTTTCATGATGGAGTGAAGAACTGAACCCTGGTCTCCAGGTCTCTAGTCCAACTGTCAAACCACTACACTATGCTGGTTGTCCTAAAGATGATGACCTACTGAAATAATCCATAAATGAAAAGTGGTAAGATGATGCTTTGGGATTGAGATCATCATCCTACTTCTGTGTAGTTCTGATTTCCCAAGTGATTGCTGGAGGCACTGAATCATTTTCAGAGGATATGAAAATCCCCCATGAATGGGTTGAGTAATATTGTAGGCCTTGGCGACAAACAAATTCTAAGATAGAAATATTATTAAATCTGTTGGCCTAAATGTTAGTCCTAACCATTGTAGATCCACTGAATCAATGGCTGAATTATAAGCTAACACTTATGTAAATCCCAGTGCTTTAATATGTCTAATCTAGTTGGGACAAGCAACTGGATTTAGGCAATGTTTAGGGTGTGTGTATGGATGGAAATACTGAAACTCTGGCCCATGCTTTTTTTAAAAAAAAAAAATTGTTCTTTTTTGTAGAATTAATTCCCACTTTATTGATGCCACATCAGGGCATTCAGCTGATTGTTATGTAAATTTCCTCTTTATTTTATTTTATTTTATTTTATTTTAATTTATTTGAAGATGTAATAAATCTTTAAAGACTACAGTCCTCTAGCGCCACTAAAAATTGCAGATTTTAAAGCTATTACGATTAAAATACTGGCTATAATCAAATCCGGAGTTTTAAACTGTCCAGTTTTATTTCTAAGTGAGTTCAATAATTTTATGTGTTTGCCAAAGCCCTTTTGTTATATCCTTTATATCTATTTCATAGGGATAAACCCTTCAGTAACTTACTTCTAAAGGAAGCAATGAGTAGCTTAAGCAATTTTCTTCTCACTGTGAGAAAGTCTTCAAAAAGGCAGTTTTTGAAGACTATTTGCAGTTCAGGACTTATTCAGTACAAAATTTTCATGGAGTTGTTTTTGAGGAGGAAACAGCATTTTATGAACAGGAAATGGCAGTTTTTCTACAGAAAATATACTTTTGCACAGAAATGTTATTGCCTGTTCAGAAAATGGTGTTTCATGCAGTGAAAGTGCTGTTTTCTATGCAAAGCCACATGCAATTTTGTGTAGAATAAGTCCTAGAGAGTCTCATCATTCTAGGGTTTTTTTCACAAGGGTTTTTCCTCATTGGTCTTTGAAACACCTGGATCATAAAATGCTGCTTTACTTCACACCAGTGATCTATCTAGATCAGTAAGTGACCACACCATACTGAACACGTTATTGTATTCAAATGACATATAAGTCTGTAGTTTTCCTGTCATAGGCTCAGGGGGGGGGAAAGCCCTCTTTGGTCAGCTAATGCAATTCTCCTAATGCACATTATATCCAGGAGTGATATGCCATTTATCTGCAAACAAACTAGGTGAAAAATCTGTGCTTAGTAATGCCTCATGACTATTCATAATGTTGCACTATAGGGGTGGAACAGAGCAATGGGGAGCAAAGTACTTGTAATGCAAAGGGGTAAAAGATCACTGCATTATAGGGAGCAGTAGTTAATGAGTTGAATCTAACATGGCCCAATTAAGCATTATATAGCATTTGCCAAGGTTTGGAGAATCCATCAATTACACAGGAAATTAAGGCAGAGTTTTTGCCATTGGTTAGCCACATGGCAAGGATCCCAAATGACTTTAAGCCCTGAAGAGGTAATTGAGAGCTGTGAGTAGAAGCAGGGATTTCTTCCCTCCATTGAATTTTATGCACATATACTAACTGCACTGCTTATACAAGATCCCTCGGGCAGTGTCTCAGTGAAGCGGAATACTCCGCTGGCTGAATGGTGCACAGTGGAGATACAGTGCAGCAAAACTCTTGAGTAGATGAGATTATATATTGCAGTTTTTGTCACTTGTGATGCACTGAAATGTTCAGTTACTTTGTGCCAAAATTGCATAAAGAGTCTTTTTTTTTTAGTTTAGCCCCCTTCTTTCACCCTCAAACTCAAACAAACTGCTGAGTATTCTTAATGCCAGTACCTTTTCCATAAATTCATTTTTCATTTTAGAAGAATTTTTAAAATGAGCATATAGCCTGAGGAATAATGTTGTATGCAGCTGATGCACAGCTGAAAAGTAGATCAGTAAATAGGAGTACTGCCTGTGCTAGATGAGCTTACACTCCCCTTGAAAATGCAGGTTCACAGTTTGGTTGTATTCTTGGACTCAGACTTGAGCTAAGAGGCCCAAATTGCTGAGGTGGCCAGAGTGCCTTCATGTAATTAAAGCGAGTACACCAACTGTATCTGTTCCTGGAGATTCCTGATCTGACTACAGTGATACATGCTTTGTTTGCATCCTGTTTGGATTACCAAAATGCACTCTACACGGGCTGCCTTTGAAGAGTGTCCTGAAACTTCCATTGGCTCAAAAAAACTTCAACCAGAGGGTTTAATGGGGCTGGTTACATGGATCATGTTCCAGCAGCTATGCTCATTGATGGACTGTTCTCAGGCACAATTCAAAATGCTGTTTTTGAACTATACAGCCCTGTATGGCTTAGGTCCAGGCTGTCTGACAGAGACGATATCTCTCTACATGAACCTTCCTGGACCCTGACATTCATAGGAGAGGGCCTTCTTCCATTTCTAACAGTTTCACAGGTAGGATTGGAGGGAACACAAAATAGAATGTTCTTGGTTGTTAATAGGCTGTACACCCACACCCTTTGATATGGTTTAACTGGCAAATATGAATTAATTGGCATAAATATGAATTATACTCTGCTATGGCTGCATGGCCATGCTGGCTAAGAGGAAAAGCTGGCTGAACACATGTATTGCAAAACCAGGTCAGGTAAGATCTCAAAGTATAGCCAGGTCATAGTCAGGAAATCACCAGGAAATTCCAGCGATGATGAACTTAGCCTTCTACAACCCACCTTTTAGAGACAATAGTATCTCCAATTTTCCCATAGGAAGGCTAATTGTCTTAACTCCTCTTCCTCTGATCAACAGACTTCCCTGTTGCCCTCACACCTGTCCAGCAATCAAGTAGCTATCAAGATTCCCATTAGTCTTTTGTATAATCAACTCTTATATTATCAGATACACAGATGATAATATTCTCTGCAATCTAAGAAATTATTAGATTTGGCATCCCAAATGCACTTTCTTAGTAGCATATTTTTCTAATTAGTTTTCCCCCCCTTCAGTTGCAATGAGAAGTAAAACGGGGAGATGAATAAGTCTCTATCTTACAGACACACACATAGAGAGAGACTTTGCAGTAAAAACAAAACACCAAAAACATTCAGAGAAAACAGCCCACAGTCATTATGTGAATTATCCAGTTATCAGGTTGTAAGGCCACAGAAATGGTAGCTTGTTATGAAAAGGCTAACAGACATTTACTCTTAGTAACCCTACCAGGTGCCACTGTAATGACTACAAGACAACCACAGTTAAGCATGAACAAAGATATTTAAAAATGTGTCAAAGTATCACTTAGCAACAGGAACGTACAGCGAAAAAGTCCGAGTAAAACAAAGCAAGGACTGGTTTCCCTGGTTTTTGAGGAAGCCAATTGTTAGTCATGCTTTAGTTCCAAGGAGCTACTCGACTTGGATTTTTTCATACCCCTCTCTACTTAAAAAGCTGTAGGTTTCGTGTTTCTGTGTGTGTGTTAATTTTTTTTTTTAATGGAAGTTGGTATTGGCACCAATCAGAGGATTTAAAAGTGGAACCAAAGCAGAGTTTCCAAACAATCTGTATAAATCTTGTTGACGCTGCAAAAAGGAGGACTTGAGAACACTTTGCATTTTTACATAACCACTGCAAAAATGTGGTAGCTTCAAATGGTGTGAGATATGCATATACAATTTCATGAGAAATTCTGAATAATCTTAATGGATGTTTTATTGAATTTTGTTCCTACTCCTCACCCTGTCTTGGGATGAGCCATGCTAGAAATAAAAAAATATATATATAATGCCCTGTAGAGATCATAGAATCATAGCATCATAGAGTTGGAAGAGACCACAAGGGTCATCCAGTGCAACTCCCTGCCATGCAGGAACACACATCAGAGCACTCCCAATGGCCCTCCAGCCTCTGCTTAAAAACCTCCAAAGAAAGAGACTCCACCATACTCCAAGGCAGCATATTCCACTGCCAAGCAGCTCTGAACATCAGTAAGTTCTTCCTGAGGTTCAGATGGAATCTCTTTTCCTGTAGCTTGAATCCATTACTCCTTGTCCTAGTCTCTGGAGCAGCGGAAAACAAGGGATTTGAATATCCCTTCAAATATTTAAACATGGCTATCATGTTCCCTCTTAACTTTCTCTTAACCTCAGATTGAGGTTACCTGAAGTATCGTATTTTCCTAGATGAGCCTGTCTGTATTTTGAAATCTCCTAAATAGACCTTTCTCTCAATCCCCCCACCCTCACATGTACATCTGTTAGGAACATGGGAGAGGGCCTTCTAGCTGGCTTCTCCAAGGCTCTGAAACTCCTTTCCTAGAAAAGTTAGACTGGCACCCTTCTTGCTGTCTTTCCATAGACAAGTTGATTTTTTTGTGTTTTTTTTGTTTTTTTTTGACAGGCCTTTGAGAACCAATTGCTTATGCTGAAAGGATTTTTAACAATAAGCTGTATGCTCTATATCGGTTTTTTCTTTTTAAAAATGTGCATGCTTTTAACTGCTTTTGGTTCTATTGACAGTCGAATTACTGGTATATCTTAAATTTTACCACCAAGAGTGGAAAAAAAGGTAGGATATAACAACCACAGCAACAGCAACAACAATAACTTGTTTTCCTGAACAGTTGCCCCTCACTTTGCCATCTTATTAGAAGCCCATTAATTTCACTTTCTCTTGTGATTTTAGAGGCCTATAGTTCTGACCATAAAATAAAAGATTAAAAAAATACTGAGCAGAGATATTTAAACTGTCAAAGTGGGTTGTTACTTGAAATGCATGGGAGGAAATACATTTCCATTCATTTACTGCTGGTGTTGAAAAATATGCCAGCATTGCAGCAGTCAGATTGTCATTGTGACCTTTTTTAATGTCACACGTTACAGGATTTCATGTAACACTAAGACAACATGACAGGACAGAGCCCAGCTTTTCTAATGTTTCCCTTCCCCCCTTCCCATTTTCAAATGTGTTTGTATGCTTAAAGAGAAGGAGACCAACTCTTCCATATTTGGTCATCTCAATGAGTACTGAAAATGTCATGTTTTGAAACTTGCCTGATTTTTAATTACAAGTATTTGTGAATAGCATCCTATGAAAACGTGTTGTACAATTAAAAGATGGGCTGTCTTATGGTTAGGTGCCCAGACAAAATCTAAATGGCATGATGAGTTTACAATGTCAGGCAAATTCTTTATGCTTTGCATTGAATGTAATGGGAACTAATTCGTCTGTCATCAAATGCACAAGAAGTTGATGGTGAAAAAAAACACAGAGACAAAGACTAAGCCAGGAAAAAAACACATTTTTTTCATTGTTTCCCTTCTGAAAAGAAAGGAGGATAAACATACATTAAACCTACAATCTTCCAGCTTGTCAACCAGCCTCAGACAAGCTGCAGTCCAGAAATCCTGCTCTCTCACAGGTGCTGCAGTGAATGGAATTGATCTGTGATCTACCAGATTTGGAGCCACCCCAGTTTCTCCAATATATCTTTAAAAAATGGAAGAAAGGTACACAGGTTCTAGATTTAAATACAACAAAATCCAAATCCACAAAAGAATGATACGTTTATCAGCCAACTAAAATGCAGAACTTGTATTGTGCAATCTTTTAAAGTTTCAGTGGCTTCTTTATCAGTCAAAGATGTTATAAATTGTACATGAGAAGAAATGTGACAATGTTAAAGTCACAGGTTTGCATTTTGCAGGCTGCTCCTGGAGGATCTTAAGGGGAGTTACTTGGACTTCATATTTTATTACCTGTCGTTTATTGCCTTTTGTCTCTAGTCCCCACATGGCCAAGTAGGGGAGTTGCCTTTGCCTGCAGTGAGATCCCTATTCTAGACCATCTTAACTGACAACAGAAATAACATCTGAGGCAAAATGTAGGCTTCCACTCTACATCATGACTTTTCTTCTCCTGTACAATTTTTAATTTCTTTGCCTGATGAAGAAGCCAATGAAGTTTCGAAAGCTTGCCTAACATAATCTCTGCATTGTGGTTGACTAAAAAAGTATCATTCTTTTGTGAGTTTTGGATTTCATTGTATTTTGCTACATTTTTGTTGTATTTTGCTACGCAGTTACCCCTGAATATGTTTCCTTGGTTCTAGAATTGGCATAATTATTTTCCTTCCTGTTACTCTCACTAGGCGGGAACGTTAAGAAAAAAAATATCAGGGACTTAAAAAAAAAGTAAAATTCATTCCCACATAGAATTTGTGGCCTGGATGAGGTAAAGCAGTATCACTTAAGAACTGGCAGTTTCTCTAACATGATATCTCTATCACATACATGTGTACACAATTTAGGATTTCTCTGCCTTGTTGCAGGCCTAAATTCAGTAGAACATTTTTTAGCTGTCCTGCTTAGGTTTGCACCATTAGACTGGCAGCCTGTACATGCTTAGCTCGGAGCAAGATATGTCTCATTGGACTTGGCATATAGAATTGCACTGTGAGAGTGGCTATTATAAGAAAATATGGAAATAATCCTTCCTTTTGTGTAAAATATGACAATATCTTGGGAAGAAATAATATAGTCAAATATACATTTGTCCAAAAATACGTGTTTTTTTTTAAAAAATGCAAATGAAATTAAATTCTGATCCTCTCCCATTTTGATTAGATTATGCCCTTTTTTGACATCTCTCAGAGTTCAGGTTATATGGACAAAACACTTATTATTTAGGCAGGCATCATAACATTATACTTAACACAGACAGACAGACAGACAGACACATTGTTCGTTAGCTGTGTGTAGTGAGGACATATAAATTCAAAGTAACCTTTTAAATAATATGCATATTATCTATTAAATAACTGATTGATTTCTTTTGTTCATTTCTTTCATTTTTCTCCCCTCTGCCATTTAATTTATGCTTAGTATTGATGTAATTTATATTGTTGCATAACAAAATAACACACCCTGAAAACTGATAAACATAATCATGTTGAAATAATTATTATTCAATTATGTTTTGGTCTCTGGTCAGCTGCGCCAAAAGTTCCATGGCCTGATACATCCATATCCAGCATCCTGTTGAGAACTTCAAAGGCACTTCCTAACACCATCACACAGCATGAGCCTTTTTTTAAAAAAATTCTTATTGAAACATTTTGAAACATGAGCCTTTTGATATTTGTTTCCAGTTAAGCCAGATCAAATTCCAACACCTGCCTTTTCATCTACTGAAGCAGCTAGATGGCCCATTTGACTCTTGTCTTGATGATTCTGCGCTGTGTTAAGTTCCCCTTTTTTCTTAGCTTGAGATAGCTATTCTCTCTTTTGTGTGATACAGGGTTGGGAATCACACCCAGAGGATCTGCTGCTACCTGAGCTCTCTGAAAACTTTTCTAACATTTTCCCAAAGACAATGAAAATCATACCTTCAGGAGGTCATGATTCTCCTCTAAAACAATTTATTCCTCCCCTCTACCCTAATCTAGCAGAAAATCTGGCTTTTCCTAACTAGAAGCAGTTTCCCTCCTTTTTAATCAGGTGCAATCTCCCGCTCACTTCTACTTTCACATAGAGAAGCTGGTTCAGCTCCAGAACCCTAATATTTCTCCATCCTTGATGTAAGATTTCTTATATCTGTGTGTTAGATGAGTCAGTTGCTCCAACAGAAATGTTACTCTTTCCCTTGAACCATGGTTGTCTTGCTAGTGCAGTGTGATGTTATATAGTATAATCTCTCCTTTTTGGAGGGCTAGCAGATGAAGATTAAGTTTTGCTCAAGGATCATTGGCTAGAAATAAACATACATTGTTTCACTGAGTCTGAAAACAAATTCTAAAGAATAACAGCAAGCAAAATGAGAAAACAATTTCCCCCTCCTTCTTTTGTGCATGTATGAGATAGACATTCATGTGTATGGTGTGGCATCAGGGAGGAGAGAGGATGATGACCTTGAATGTGTGTGTATGTATGTGCAGTACATGTGAACACTCTACCAATGAGATAGAGGAAAAGAGGTGGCAAGCAGTGTGGCATGCACAAGTCAACATTGAACTGCTTGGCCTAGGGAGCCCAAAGGGGTTGATGCCCTTTGAGAGCTCAATTGAGATGTTTCCTAGCACAAATATGTTGAGTGAAGCCTTGGATGTACATGGTCTCCTCTCTTTCCTTTCATACCAATCAGGAAATTGAAAAAGTATCCTTTGGAATTTCAGCTAACCACTGCTATGGAATTTAACTGGCTGTGGTCTCCCCACTCTGGGAACTCTGGTCTATTTAATCAGAAACAAGTTCAGATTTCAGATTTTGCTTTGGTTTGATCTTTGTGAACTTGATTATTCACAAGGTGACCACTTGCCGCCTCCTCATTCTCCCCCTGCCATTCCCCTGACTTTTGCCCAGGCACGTGTTTCTTCCAGCCATGGATCTGGGAAAAAGGCAAGTAAATGGCAGAGGGCAAGCCTGTGTGTGTGCCTTCTCAGGTTGTGTTGCTGCCCCTTCCCATTTGCTTGCTTATTACCCCCAGGCAAAACACAAGTGAATGGGGGGCAGCCCTGCAGGAGAGTGGGGGAGCACTCACTTGGGCAGGGAGAAGTTAGTCACCTTTTAAAAACTTTTATGAGTGTTCTGCACCCCAAGCCCTCATGAAAATCAAGGAGCCACTGTAATTTACCTTCAAATATCAGAGTTGACATCCTTTGTCCTTTTCTTTTAATCTCAGTCCTTCCTTGGGAAGCATCATGATGTCATTATTCTTGGAAAACATTTTTTTTCCTTCCTGGAAAGCAACATGTTGTCCTTTGTAAGTTAACTTAAATTCAAGCTTTCAGCACCACAAATGATGTAAAACAATATGCATTTATAAGTGACCGCTGATCTTTAATTGCTGTAGAGCTCTTAGAAGTGAATTTGGCGGGGGGGGGACCAAACCTGAACACAACGGTGGAGGTGGGGGCAGACTGCTATGGACTGGATACAAAGATCTCTAAAGGGAAGTAAAATAACTGCTGGAGCTGTTCAGCAAAGATTTATGTAAGAGATCGTGCAGAGGTGTAACCAGGCTGATGAGCAGTTCCCTAGCTTTCACATGTACAAAAACTTGCAGAAGTCCTTTTGGAAGCAGATGCCCATCTTTCAAATCATCTTCACTTCTGGATTGGATTTACTTTCTTTTGCCTCGTACTATGCTTTGGCAAGAGATGTCATACAGGAGCCTTGAGTCTCAGTTTTTGGGGAAAAGAAGGATCTAAATGAAAATACTGCTACTACTTCCACCACCACCATTACTACTAATTCTACTGATAATAATAATATACATCTCCCTTCATGGGTAGAGAACACCTTTAGGTCTGTCCTTGGTCCCAAGGACAAAGGCATTGGAGAACAACTATACTTAGCACACACACTTTGCATGGAGATGGTTTTTGGCCCAATCTCTGACTTACTGCCTGATTCTTTTGTTGTCTGAGGGAGGGCGTACAGTCAAATATTTTGGCATGTAAGGGAAAATCTCATCTCAGAAGTGCCCTTTCCCTATATAATAGTAAAATTATACCAATGGGGACTAACCGTTTTCTAACTGTTCATGAAGCCCCAAAAGTCTAGTTAGGGTAGTCACCTCTTTCTGCCAATGGTAGAGCCAGCTCAGCATCACATCTCTTTCTTTTTCTTTTTTTTTTAGACAAGAGGGGGGAAAAAAGAGGTAGCCAGGGATGTCAAAGACTTCTGTTTGAAACTCTGGTGAACTGTTGCCAGTTGGAATAGATGACCTTTTCACAAAAACAGATAATTAAGACTACAACTGTCATCATCCCCAACCATTTATTAGACTAACTGTGACTGGTGGGAATTGTGGCCCAAAAATCTGAAGAGCCCAGGCTAAGAGAGGCTACTGTAGACTGTACTGGGCTAATAGAGCAATGGCCTGATGTGGTATAAGGCCTCTTTTTATATTCCCACGTGTTCCCTTTTTCATGGTTTTTTTATTTGATTTTGGCAGCAGTTCTGTTCCCATTATAAAGAGGCTGAATGGTTGCTGTTGTTGTTTCAAACAGGTTTTGAGGTGAAAGGGGAGCTTTCTCCTGCAACAAGTCTGGTTTTCTTAACCATAGCCAAGCTGACGTGTTTCCTGAGAATTTCTTGGTCAGGCTTTTGTATGGGCCAAAGAAATCGCTAAAAGAACTTCCTGCAGTTCCTCTACTCTGAGCTTCATTAGCATTCTGCACAACTGCTAATGCACAAAGGAGAAGCAAACTGGCAGGGAAACATGAGAAGACATGATAAAAGGAGCAAGCTGAGAGGAAAAGACAGTTGTTTGCTAATTGAGCTGGAGAGGAAGATGACATAGCCTGGGCATGCTTCCTGTGATTTATACCTGCTTCACATGGAAGTGGGATGCTGCACCTGATAAACTGTCAGCAGCACGAATGTAGGGATCAGCAGTCACAGCATGTAGATAATTAAACAGTACCAATCTCCTTTAGATCTCTTCAATGGGGGTTTTGAGCATATGAGTCTGTTTTCTGAACTTTTCTCCTGAAGGGTTAGTGTAAGGTTTCATCACTAGTTTACATCATTCTCAACCTATACCATTCTTACTTTGTTCCAGCTTTTATTAGGCATAGTGCTGACAGATTTAATTGCCTCATGAACAAAACTGCTTTGCTTCATTGGATGACTTCTGCCACTCAGCAGTGGCTAAGATAGAGATCTTCAAGCCAGTCCTAGCAACTCAGTTTTTATTTTTAAACCTCCCTTCCAGGGGCTAGGCACCTTGTAGATGCCAAGGACATGTTCCATGACTGCACTGTGGCCTATAGTGGAATAGTGGGAGATACACCATTTATTTAGATACTGTCAAACATCCAGTAAGGGGAAGTCTTTGCTCAGTGCCAGCAAGGGATGAAGGCCATAGGGATGACCTCAGAGGACAAGTTGCTTGGAAGAACACTTTGAAACAGTTTGTGATTCATCAAGTTGACAATGATTTGTAAATATTCCAGGAAGATGGGGTATGCCTGGCACAACTTATTTTTGTGTGACTGGCAGATGAGAGATGGTTCCTACCATGTATAGTCTACTGCCATCCAAGCTTACAAAGCATAATGATGTCAAAAATTAACATAGGTGTAAATATGTAAGTACATAGGTATAAGTTACACACTCTCAGCTTTAGAAGAAGGCAATGGTAGACCTCTGAATAAATCTGTTACCCTGCTTGCTGGGGATCCCTTAGGGGGATTCCCAACGCTTGTCAAAATTATCAGTTGTGGGGAAAATTAGCTACGAACACTGCTGTAGCAATGCAAAGAGGGCAGGGTAATTAAGGATCTTGAGCCCAGCGTTTACAGAGTCGGATCACAGAGAATCAGGCTAACTGTTCAAATTTAAGGGTTTTATTGAAATAGATGTTAAAATCCATACAATCACTCAGCGCACTCACTCCCACAAGCATACAAGACTATAGAAATTTAGAAAGAGGTGAAAATTAAGAGAGAGAGAGAGAAATAAGGGTTTTGGGGTAATACTGTACCAATCCAGAAGTCTTTGGCTGGGAAAAGACAAGGGAAAAACCCAACTCAGCCTCAGGGGGTGGGGCTGAGGGGAGCTTTCCACTGGCAGAGGTATTGTTGGCAAGTCTGGAAGAACTCTGAAATGGAGGAGAGAAAGGGGTTCTAGTTATAGTGCTGCATACATCCTAGGGACCAGATGGCTGCATTTTTATGAAGATGGATCTCAGATTTTTAGTTCAAAGAAAATACAGCCAGGCACCCTTGTAGTTCCCTGCAAGATGACTATTTCATCCGGGGATGCATACCTCCAAGGTGTCACATTCCTGGCTGTTTGAAATGTTAATTTGATCCCAGAGACCTCTTGTCTCCTGTTGGCGCTATTATTGCCGAAAATCCATTCAAATGGTTTGTGAGAACCATTTCGAGATTCACCTAGGATGTATGACAGGAAACAGGGCTACCTTTTGATATGTATCCATAGCTCTACTGCCTACGTGTCCTTCCAGTAGATCTGTATGGCTCACTATGTTTGATATAAAATAATTATGATCCTCAGGACACAGTATATAGGTGGGGTAACAGACCCTTGTATAAGGTCACCATAAGTCAGAGTTGACTTGAAAGCACATAGCAACAGAGTATATTAGAATGTGAAACTAGATAAAAGTAGGGTTGACAGACTCCTTGTGTAAGCAGATGTAGTTCTTATTATACTGTAACTTTAAACTGTTTTCCAGGAAATAATTATGTATTTCTGTAGTTTTTCATTACTTAAACTAGTGATATGATTTCAGCTATATTTTCTTTTTAGAAATTACAAGTTCTGTAGGTTTTCACAAGCACATACATTTTTTCTTATTCCACTCTCACAGGCCAGAATGAAAAATTCCAAACTTTTCTTCCCCTCTGTATGAATTTACAAGAAGTTTGGCACATATTTTGACCCCCTCTCGCATTTGGGGTCTTTTTCTCAATAAATAAATAAAGGATTTTTTCACAAAATACAACCTTTTTGGTATTGCTCCTGCTGAAAAAAGCTCTCGTCTTTTGGTCTCACATAGGGGTGAAAAAATCTCATTGTCATTGGCCTTTTTTTTTTTTTAAGAAAAGTGTCTTGTCATTTCAAGAATAAGAGAACTTGTGAATGTATATGATGAAGACTGTGATCTGAAAGACAAGTTTCTGTAGCTGGTGCCTAACAGTACAAAGTCAGGGCAAAACACTGAGAACTCCAGAGAATTCCTATTCTCTTTTTTTGCTGGCTAAATTCCTAAGTTGGAATATATCTGAGAGTAGAAGGAGACTACAAAGTGATAGCACATTATAGGAAGGAGTTTCCAAATTCTTTTATTTTTAAAATTTTAATTAATTAATACATAAGAATTAAAATTTTAAAATTGCTTATTTAGTGTCCCACTTCTCAATATGAGACACAAGGCAGCTCACAATATAAGAATTAAAACAAAATGCAATTGAAGTAATGGATAGTACAAAACATCATATTGAAACATTAGTTTAAAACAGTTTTTAAAGACAGTTAAAATATAATAATGACAGTGATAAAAATGGAAATATAACACAACCTCAAATGAAAAGACCTTCTGCAACAAACAATTATCACTCAAAGACCTGGATGAACAGAATGGTTTTTGTCTGCTGGCAGAAAGAGAGTGAAGAGCAGAAATTCTTCTAGGGTTCTTAAGTGGAGTCTCACATTTGGGTAATGGCAGCAGGCAATGCAAAGGAATTGGATTTTTTTCTTTTTAAGGCCCCCTTTATAATACAAAAAAAAACACTGAGCAAACCCATCCACTATCCTTACTAATCCTCTGTTGTCCTGCTTTTTCAGCTGCTTTTAAAATGTAGCAGTTTCTCTCTCCTCCTCCCATTTTCCCTCTTCATATCATCTTACTTCAGTTGCTCAAACTGAGTTCAAATAGCAAAAATAGTTTGAACTCAATTGGCTCAGCAGGGAGGAGAGAGGAAGAGTCTTGGTGTTCCAAGTAGGTTCAGGCAAAGGCAAACAGAGCAGTTTTTGCTCTTCTTCATTAATAATCTTTGCCATCTGAACCATACCTGGCCCCACATGGCCTGGTGTTCATCTGTGAAATGTTGTAGGGTATGATATTATAAGGAATCAGTCTTGACAGGGTATTTCTCTCAGCCAGAATTCTTCAAAGGCACACTCTTTTGGGTGGACCAAGCATTCTTCTCTCTCCAGATGTATGTACTGCACACATTTTCCCATTTTATTACCTGATCAATTATAAACAATTGTGGCTCTAAGTATTTGGTAGTTATGGGGTACTGGGGGGAAAAAGTATGCTTTGTGGACGGATGAAATCAAGGATGCACCCAGTTAGAAATATTTTTCTTCTTTTTTTAAAAAAAAAAGAGTGGGCAATGAATAGAAGGATGATCCTGACATTTGCAAATGAAGCACATTGCTCTGCTTCCACTAGTGCAATGATTCCCAAACTTTGGGTCTTCCTAGTGTTTTGGACTTCAACTCCCAGAAGTCCCAGCTGCTTTGGCCAGTGATCAATGATTCTGAGAGCTGAAGTCCAAAGAACCTGGAAGACCAGAGTCTGGGAAACACTAAAGTACGTAGTGGGTATCCATGTCCTTTGTAAAGAGGGCACAGTAAAAAGAAAGTGGACTCACCATCTGGCTTCTCTACCTCCTGTCAGAATCCTAGTATTTTAGCTTGGTGGACATTAGAGGGGACGTTCCAATACTTTAGGACAAGGAAGGCACTTGCTAACACTTAGCAATGAAAACTGAGGACTTTTCTTCAATTGACAGTTGTCAGATTTTTCTACAGGCATGAAACCTAATGCTAGGACCCTGGTCCCTTCTGCCTAGCACAAGCCCCACTGAATTACATCAAGGTTGGAGAGTAAGCTGATTTATCAAAGCCATGGTGGACATTTGAGAGCCATTGCTGTGTCCAGCCCTTAAGCTGGCACAAGCAGAGGGCCTACTGCAGCTGTCCTCAGATCACCACCACATCTACTTTCTTTTCTTTTCAAACGAGGCTATTCTCAGTTGGAGCAGAAGGAGTAAAAAGTGTCAGCTCTTTCCAGAAATGCAGCCAAAGCAAGAGATAATTTTTGGAACTGCATCTGACTGTGCATCCCAAAGCATGTTGGGATGTGAATTTTGATGCACATCTCAATATCCCTGCTGACAGTGGAGAGTGATGAATCCACTCCAGGTTTTAGTCTGAAGTTCACAAGAGCTGTCCAAGGTACAAAACCTTGTACCCAAAATTGGTCTAGCACCTTGGACAACTGCTTTAAAGTCTGGACCAAACCCCAGAGTGGATTCCCCACTGATAATAAAGTCACAAGCTTCCACTAGATACATAGCATTTGCACTTAAATGCACATTTGAATTGCATCCAGTTTATATCTGAGGCAGCAATAAGTAAATTTCAGCAACAGTTTTTCTATCACTTGAGCTACAAATCATCTAAAACTGTGAATAGCTCCAACAACAAACCTGCACATGTCATTAGCAGCCTGCAAATAGTGAAATAAGGTGATAATGTACCCTTTACTGCCTGTGAACCTAATGGACTATGTGTTCTGTGATTTAACTCATGTATAAATTTTGGCCTACTCTGTGCTTTGCTAAACTACCCTGATTCCAAATGTATTTACCTGCAAATACAATTTTGTATTTGAAATCATATATGTTGTATGCATTCCAATTATACATGAACATAGGAGTAGCCCTGCTGGATTAGACCAGAGGGCTATGTAATCCTATTTCCTATTTCTTATAGTGGCCAACCACATGCCTTTGGGTAGCCTCCAAACAGAATGTGAGGCCAGTAACCATATCTTAGTGCATTTCAAGTTAGTGATATTCAAAAATATACTGACTGCATTGGGGAAGTGGCAAAAAGCCATTATGACCAGTAGCCATTGAACATTCTGTGCACTGGTAAGCCGAACTGTACAAGGAGAAAATCTGAAATCTATGACCTGTGTAAACAATGTAAAGCAATCCAGTTTACATATACTTGAGTATACTTTTGCAAAATTTGGTTTCTGTTATTCATCAGAAAAAGCACAGAGATGGACTGCATGTAGCTGGATAGGATTGGAAAGAATATTCCCAAATTTTCCTTGTCATCAACAAGAAGGGATATCTCACTGGAGGTGTTGTAGGAAACAAACAAACAAACGATCAATCAATCAATCTACCAATCACATTCTTACATCTTTGTTGCTTTCTTACACAAAAAGTATGTATTTTTGTGCAGGACTGTCATATTTTTCACAAAATGGAATTTTAAATGCAAAAAAAAAAAAAAAAATTCTTAAACCTTGACAGAAACAATGTGGACCTTGGAAAGTCACAAAAAATACAAACATTCTTGTGATCTCACCCAGAGGAAAATAACTTTTAATTTCTTCCATGTACAAGTACAATATAGTGGAAGTTTTCTATCTCTATTGCTGACTACTGAACAAATTTAATCAGACTTTAAAATTTTCTAGAGGTGGGAAAATCAATAGAAAAGAATTAACCATTTAGCTGTTTCCCATCTTTAGAACTTTCATCAAGCATTGTGTCTATTATTTCTGTTTGTTTTCATAGCCATAAAGGTCAAACAGGTGTGAGTTGCTGTCAGAGCATGACATTCCTTAGGACAGGACTTAACTCAAAAGGCCTTTCTCATTTTTTGCAAATAGTTCAGTTAACAGACCTATTCCTTCAACTGTTAGAATATTTCTGAACATCCCATGTCATCATTGTGGCTAAGCCTATGAAGAAATAACTCCCAGACAGGGTTTTTTTTTTTTTTTTAATAAGCTTGATCTGCCTCATTGGTCTCCATATCCTACCTTAAGCTTGATCTACCTCATTGGTCTCCATATCCTACCTACCTCCATATCCTACCTCCATATCCTACCTCATCGTTTGATGATGGTAATAGAAGAGTAAATGGCAATAGTGATCTTGACAGTTTTATTATGTACATTCATATTTTGGGAGATTATTTTTGTATGAAAGAACATGTAGCACTTTGTGGACATTGGATAAAAGGACGCATTTTATGCTGGCATTTAATACTTTTCATCCTCAGTTGAATACAAATTTTCTTATTTTCTAATTCTCATTGTGGAGAGTAGCCAGTGGACCACAGAATTCTTTGCACTTTGAAAATTGCATAAAGCAGAGCAAAAAAGTATAATAGTAGTCATGGAATGTTCACAAAATCATGTCAGAGCCGTGTCACAATTGTTCAGCTTTCGCAGTCTTCTAATGCATATATTAGCATCTAAAATATTTCTAGTTTACAGTTCACTAGTTCATACCAGAGCTTGGAAAAGTTACATGTGTGTTACTGCTAACAGGATCCCCAGCTGGTGTGGTCAGTGGATAGCAGGAGTTGCAGTACAAAAGATAGAATTCAAATTCTGATCCAGAGGTAATGTTGATATCATTGTTGGTATTATGGACTTTCAGGTCAAGTCTAGCTTATGGTATATCTATCAAAGGGTTTATTTTGCAAGATTTCTTCAGATGAGGTTTTCCATTGCCTTTCTCTGAGGTTAAGAGAGTATGACTTGCTAAAGGTCACCCAGTAAGTTTCCAAGGCTGATCAGGGATTCAAACTCTGGTCTCCCCAAGTCTTTGCCCAACTCTTAAACCACTACACCATGCTGGTTTTAAATACTAGAACCACAGTTTATCATTTTGTGAACAAGTCTAGCATGGCCAGGATTTGTGCTTTCCCTCTTCCTCTTTAGAGGGCCAAAAATCAGGTTGGTGAGAGTACCCTGGTTGGTCCTCCTTCAAGGCATGAATAGGTTGGGCACAAACCTTGCTGATCCTCAGACCAAGGATCCTTGGCCTTACAACATATAGGTCGATATACCCCTGGTAAACTGGTCGTTTGGTGGGAACATGCAATATATCTTTGCAGAGGTAGGTCGTTGTGTAGGGGATTGGGCAGATGCTACCTGACTGTCTGGGGCTGTTATCTTCCTGTGGAAAAGAACAAACTTGGTTTTGAAAGTTACTTTTAAAGCACAGTTAGTTACAGTTATAGTTGTAAGACCCATAAGCAGTTAGTCACACATGAATTTACTGATTTTAAAAGGTAATTCACTACTTGATCATTTGGCAAGCATAATCAGCATAGTTACTGCTTAAGTTGAACAGTCTGAATGTAACTGTATGAAGCACAGTGTGCCCCGGGGCTTGAATCATGTGATATTCCTCTTCCATTTAAGAAGGTCACACGTCTTTAGCTATAAATTTAACTTTAAAAGTCATAATTGCATGTTGTAAAGTTACAATTATATTGTAAATTATGTAGTTATATCCTTATTACTGGGGAAAGGAACTATTCATAAGTGGTAGGAATGAAGTAGGAAATTCCAGATGGGGGCTTCCTGGTAGCAAAAAAGGAGGTCTGCTATATCCTATTGAGAAATGCTTTTTAAAGAGCTGAAAAAAAAGAGATGAGTAAATTATTATTATTATTATTATTATTATTATTATTATTATTATTATTATTATTATTATTAGCTGGTAAGATTCTCAAGGCAGAGAAAGGATGCAGGAAAACAGGATTATTCTAGGTCATATTTGCTAAGATTCCTGAGGATTATAACAGTGTGAAAATGGCAGAGGACTGTCTGATGGATGCAATGACGGTAAGATTCTTGGGGTAGAAAAGATGGGAGAAGGAAAATAAGGAGGTGGTATGAAGTATATTCCTTTGGACCTGGGCAGTGCTGGTACTGTTCAGCCAGTTAATCCATAAAAATGTTTACTCTAGAACATGGACTATGAAATGATATAGCTGAGTGGTTTCTAGTTCATAGATAATACCACCTGGGCATATAATAAATAAAAAGCTGACAAATTGTGGTTTGCAAGTACATCTTTTAACAATGTTGTGTCAGTTTCCTTTTAAGACAAGAATGGAACCATTTGAAGGAGGCTGGCTCTTTTGAAAAGTACCCACCAAGCTGGTTTTTGTCCCCAATCGTTTGCTTTCCCAAAAGGTATTTAGTCTGATCTGTGAATTCTATTTTCTGGCATCTGTAGCATTGCATATGCTAGACAACGTGTTATGTCATTATCAGAACATATTCTGCTGCTTGGAATGTTCCTGTATTGTGAATGCTAACAATACATGAAAATGGTCTGGGTTTTTTTTTTCCTTAGAATTTTTTTCCTTTAAAAAAAAAAAACTCACAATTTTTCAGAGGCTACTGTAAAGTCTTTCTGATATTTGCCACTTTTGAGATCTGTGATTTGCAGCTCTGGTGGCATCAGGTAGCCTTAAATGACCCAACTTCGAAAAAGATTGTAATGAAGTTACCTTGACAATATCTTCTTTTGCTTCTAGACTATTATGACTTGTTATAGTTTAAACCCACACAAAGAGATGCTGAACTGCAAGGGTTGCTATGGCAACAACAGGGGCCTGTCAACACTTCTCTCTAATGGTGACAAATGGTACTTATTACATCAGCACTAATTTCATCCGATCCCTTTCAGATGAAGATACTTAGTCCTCACTGATCAGATTGTGTCACTGTAATTACTGAGAACAGACCTTATTAGATGACAGTACTCTTTAGCCGTTGCCTCAACTCAAATGTAACCTACTTTTTTTTTTTAACTATTTTGGAGAGTGGGTTTGCAAATGTTCCCAACAACTTTCTCTTTAAGTAATATGTTATGCAAAAATGCTTCACCAATTATCTTCCAAAAAATTCTTTTTCAGTAAAATTGCCTAATACATAGAGAGTTTGATCATATTCCTTCGCTGCAAAGTTCCTGAAGTCACTCTCAGCAAGCTTCCCATAAATCTGTGGAAGAGGCAGACAGGCAGAGGGTAAGGAAACAAGCCAGTTTCCTCATTTGAAGGTAACAAATAGACTAAGGCTGTGTAAGAAACCACTTCTTTTGAGGACTCAATGCTGGGTGGCAGGGGGGCACTTTGTGAGGTCTCCAGCTTTCCACATGCTGTTCTCTAGGAAGTCTTCCTCCCCTACCTCACCAAGATGAAATTGCACTGCCATGTTCAGACCTTTGTCTGCTTCATCCGTCCTGTCATAGCCTGCGAGTGCCATTTTAAAGCAAGTGAGCGCCATTTTAAAGGATGATACCTCTGGTAATGTGGAGATTCGAGGTGCTAGACTGAAAACTGGCAACCCTCATCTCCCTAATCCATTAAACTACCTTTAATAGTTGTGCAGAAGGAGGAAAGTTAGCAAGTGCTGCTTGTCAGTGCAGCCAGGTAAGGAGCAACACCTACTGCAACTCCCTGTGCTGCACAACTTTTAAAGGTATAGGTCCCTTCCCCTGTTTTCATTCTGGTGACCATAATGTAGATGATGCCAGCCAGGCTCGAGGAGGCCAACAATGCCAAACATGGTGAGGGAGGAGAACTGTTAGCCCCCCTCCCAATGTTGTTCTCCTCATGTAGTGAGTGTGTCTACTCTAACAAAATGATTCCACATTAACTGCCATGGCTCCATCCTAGAACCCTAGAATTCGAAGTTCAGAGACATCGAATTCCCAGCTAGTGTGTCTAGCACTGCAGTTCAGAATGGAGTGGACTAGAACTCTCTGGCAGAGAATGCTAAATACCTCACTAAACTACAGATTCCAAAATTCTACAGTCTAGAGTCATGGCAGTTAAAGTCCTATGAGATTAAACATGGGAAAGAACTTCTTTATTGTAAGAACTGTTCAACGGTAGAATAGACTGTTTTGGGGTGGTGTACTCGCCTTATTTGGAAGTTTTTGAACTCAGGTTGGATAGGTGTCTTTCAGGAGTGATTTAGTTGTGTATTCTTGCATGGTAGGGAGTTGGACTAGATGCCCTTGTAACCCTTTCCAGCTCTTAAGATTCTACAATTCTATAATCTAATGGTGATTTCTGGCATCTTAACATTTTTAGAGCAATTCAGCTTGCCAACACAAATCCTCATCTGAGAGGCCTAATTACCTTGAAGGCAACAGATCCTGTGTGATATTGGAAGCTAAGCAGAGTCCGGTCTGGTTAGTACTTTAATAGGAAATTGCCAGGAAATGCCAGATGCTGTAAACTGTAGATGGAAGGAAGTGGCAAAACCACCTGTGAAAACCCCATGAAAGTCACAAAGTTGCTATAATTTGACAGAAGGCACATGCACACACTTCACATGCACTGTAGTAAACAAATTTCCCAAATTTCTGCCTCTTGGCATGTACAGTTTTCTATCCATAAGAAAAAATATTGAGAAATCTAGTGATGTTTGCCATGGAGGCACTTTTTTGTCCTAGCCACTGTAACATAGACAAAGTGGAGGGAGATCTCATGCTTATAGTAGGGCAAAATATGATACAATGCCCTGGAATTCAGCAGGGTAGAAAAAATGTCTCAAGAATTTAGTTCTGGAGGATGGGGAAGGTATTGTATTTTATCTCATTTATGCTCAGATGAAGTTTCTCTCTAGTTCTAGATGGCCGGACCCTGTGACATCCATTTGGTCCTGCAAATGCAAACACACATTAGGTTGTGGGGCATTTTTGTGTTTCACAATACTTTGGAATACTCAGTGGTGTAAGAAAAGTAGTATAAAGTTGTTTATTTCACTGTGATATTCTGCAAATTTATAAAGGATTAAAGATACTTAGATCCTAGACTGTCTTTATTTGCATTGTAAAAAGGTGATATATGAAGATTTTTTTTAATACACTTACATGATACAAAATTATACTCAATAACACTGGCGAGGATCATGAATCTATCCATCAATGGATCTCTCAAAATTATGGGGAGAATTCAATTTATATGTTCCATGGGATTTGTTAACAGACTTTTTTCCCAGAGAGAAGGTTTATTGTAAGGGCATCTTTAGTACTGTAGTTATTAATGGTAATGATGATAGGTGCAGTGAAAATGACAACTTCTCCAATAAAGTTGGTGTATAAAATATGCATGAGTTTGGATTCTACATTAAAAGGATTGCTGATCCATATGTATTCTGAACTTTATGTATTTAAATCCTATGAGGGATTTTAAAGTAACATCTTAAACTACACACAAGAAATGTTGCAGGAGACATAACATTAATCAAGAAAATGAAAACAGTACAGACAACCTGTTTGAGGCTACCAAACCATATTCTGTCAGTTCAGGCAAAACAGACAGTATCTTAGGACTAAAATGAGATTTCAAGAGTGATGTGGGTTCTTCTTTCCAAGTGGAGATGGAAATTCCTCTATGCCACCACCACAATCTAGTGTGTGTGTGTGTGTGTACTGTAATACTTCTTTGCATAATCCCCAGTGTATTCCATTAAAAAGTAGCCTTTACATATGTTTAATGTTTTGGTTGATGGTAAACATCTCTATGTGAGCTGAGGAGTGGGGTTCCTGGGTAAATTCATCTTGATGCTATATCTAAGCCTGGTCCTGTCCCAGCCTCCACATCTGGTACTAGACTTGTGAAGCCTCCCCCATGCAAACATCCATGTTCAGTGTGCCACATCAGGCGAAGCTAGCCAGCTCAACCCTGCTCCAGGCTCACACTCTGATGTTCAGCATATGCACCCAAGAAAGGATAGCTCGTATGATGTTATTTTTCCTTAGGAATCCTTTCTCCATATATTACACTATGGGCACCAAGAGCTGTGCCCTTCTCTTTTCTAGTTTTACACCTGCCCTGTACATGGGGTAAGAGCAAGGTGGGGGATTATCAACTGTGCATCTGGAGCAAATGCAAGCCACTACTGGTGTCATACCCGTATAAACACACTGTTCTTGTACTAAGAAGAGAGAAATGCTCCTAGAGTGAGTAGCGGGGTGTAGATTTCTCTTCCCATTACTTCCCCAAGGATTGGTAACATTTACTATCTACACCAATCTCTTCTCCCAGTTGTGAAGTTAGTGAAGATGACAATGTCATGCTGAGGATGCTGCCTCTAAGATTTTGACCATGCCAGCTGAGAAAAAGGGACAGGGCTGCCCAGAGCTGCCCCCATTCTTGGACCTGAAAGAGTTTGGCTCTACCCCAGTGGTGTAAAACAGCCCTCCAACAGGTATGCATGTGGTCCAGGGTTCCAACCACCTTCATCTGGCCTTGGGTGAGAGGTGACAGTTGTCAAACTATCCACCTGAAATTGCATTTGAACCCGAGTTAAGCCTAGCTGCAGCAAATTAGTGTCAAGTAACATTGTGAGTGCTCCTCAGTTATTACCCCACCATATAATAATAAGCTCACCATGAGAAATATCAACATGGGAGCACTGATGCTGTAAATGCTATTCTGGCATATAATGAGTTGCCATGTAACTTGGAAGCAATGATAGTATGGTGGATTTACGCACGCTTGGGAACAAAGGCACAGCTTTTCGATCAGACTAATGGTTTGGAAGTGGCGTCAGAAAGAGTGCTGGTAATCACGTTTGACGGCTTGAATTGATGGCTGATGGCTTGTAAAGGGCAATGCACTGGAGTGATACCAGGGAGCTTTTAATAATGCTTGGCAAATGATCAGGCTGCACAGTCAATCACTGCATAGGTGCCAATATGCTCCCTACCCACGTTTCCTAAGGAGGCAAAAATGCATGTTACTAAACACACACAGAAAGACACAGGCACAGAAACACAGACACATGCAGAGAGAGAAACTGCAGAATGCAGTATTTACTATCAAGATGAACATCCAACTGAAAGGAACATTGTGTTTTTCTGATACCCTTATAATGCATCTCTCAATAATTTGTTCTTTTGAACAGTGTGATATCTTCCATGAACTGTGTATGATTTCCAGTAATAACATTCACTCTGTATTTGCCTTAGAAGGACAGTGTACAAAAAAGCATTGGAGGTTGGGACAGTTTAAGGGAAACAGTCAAAACTATTCAACTTGTTCTTAAATGGTAAGGAATTATTGTTGCTGTTTGTGCAGTCAAATAAGTTGCCAGATTAGGGAGTAGTCACAGGTCTCTGTGCTAGCCTTGCTGCTTCTAAAAGCTTTCATTTTCTCCTGAATATAATGCCTATATTTATATTTTTCCCTAGAATATAATGGCTAGGAGCCAGTATGGTGTTGTGATTTGAGTGTTTTACTGGGACTCTTGGAGGCCAGAGTTTAAATCCCCATTTAGTCAGTGGCCCTTTTCACATGGGGTTTAAAAAACGGTGTAGATCAACCTCCACAGAGGTCGTCTACACCGTTACGCAAATTGGGGTGGATTACTTGCGAGTAAATCAACACGTCAATTCACGGTCGGGCGCCTGCAAGTGGCGGTGCCACGTGCTTTTGAAAAACCACATTTTATGTGGTTTTTCAAAGGCACGGGGCATCCAGCCCCGTCCAGCCCCGTCGCAGCGCCCGTATGAATTTATGGATGCATGAAAGGGCGTCCCTGCAGATCGGGCAGGGGGTGGAATTTCCAGCTGGTGAGCTTCTCCAATTGGCGGAGAGGCTCCGCCAGTCAAAATCCACCATTTTGGGCACTGCCGGGCGCCGAGGATGCCGTGGGACGCTGCTGCATGTAGAGCAGCAAAATGTGCTGCTCCGCACGGCGACGGAACAACGTAAGCCCCATTTTGGCGTGGCTTGCCCCGTTCCACCGCCCGCATGTGAAATGGGCCATAGAAACCCAACTGGATGAATTCGAACAAGTCACACTCTCTCAGCCTTCAAGGAAAGCACTGAAGAAATCTGGCCAAGAAAACCTTATGATAGGATCTCCATAAGTTGGAGTTGACTTGAAGGCAGTTTGATTCTTGTTGGTTTCTTTCATCCGGTATAAAATGCAGGAGGTTTTACACTGGGTTTCACAATTTATATGAGCGAAACTGTTACGGATACTTGGAAGGAATAGGATCAAATCTTTAAAATGGGAGCTGGCCTAACTTATATTCCGGTCTTTTCTGCTGCTGCAATTTGTAAAAGATTGAGCTGAACTGGGAACTCTGTGCCCAGACTTTGGGCAGCAGATTTGGGATATTATGAAAGGCAACTTCTTTGTTGCTAATTGCTCTTGTTGCATTTCCAGAAAAGAAGAGAGCTGCTTGTGGGAACTGATTGATTGCCTCATCTGGCCAAATAATTTGATGGCTGTACCATGGCATGGGGAGGGTACCATTTGCTCCTCTGCCCCAGGTAGCAAAATGTATCGGACTGCCCCTGTTATATCTGTCTATAGTCTAACTCAATGGTGTATTTCTTCTATCTCTTTGATAGATGTTATGTCTTTTGAACCATAAACCATTATTCAGCTCCTATAATTTTTTTATTTTTTGGATTACACACTTCCGCACAAGGTCCAAGTGTATACTTCTTCTCCTAATATTTACCATGCTTTTACTTTTCCAGTCTTTTTTTTAAACCTCCCAACTAATCTGTCAGGAACTGAATTCACACACACAAATATAACAGTGAGAATACACTATTTATTAGGAGTGTGATACATGGTACAGTGAGTGAACTGGAGGCAATTAGCAAAATACAAAACATTAAAGGCAAAGAGTTTCTCATCCTGCCCGCAAGAGACCTTAGAGTTCTGGTTTAGCCTGGCAGCGCTTATCACTACATTCCTAGCTTTGTTTATCTAACGGTCTCTGGTTCTCATACCTTGTTACAAGCAAGCAGCTACTTAACTCCTACTACATGTCTCATAACTAAAATATGGAGGGCTACCCGACATCCTGACCTTCCTGGAAAAAAAAGAAAGAATGAACATATAGCACAGCAGTGATGAATAGGGAAAGGGGAAAGGTTGTGGGGAATGGAAAAGAAAGGGGAAGAGGGGAGACAACAGTCAAAATGCAAATGTGAAATGCAGTAGTTAAACATGGAGTGTAAAAAATGTGATGCAGGAACAGCAGGTCGAGTAGATGGGCTAATCTCTGAAGAGGAATTTGAAGGAGCTGGCTTCAGTACGTTTCATGGACTGGTCGGGGTCCCAATCATTGCTGTCTGAGTCAGATGTGGTCAGTGGGCTGTCCTCACCATCGCAAGTTCCAGCAACGGTTCCACTGGCAGGACGTTTGGTTATCTGCTTCAGGGTGTCAGCTTTGCGGGATACAGGTCAGGTGGTGGGGATACCCGACTTTTCTTCAGTGGGTTTCTTTGATCACTGGCATTCGCTGGTGATGTGGCCTTTTCCCCCACATTGGGAACAGGTGCCTTCTTTGAGTCATTTTTTCTTTTCCTCGCTGCTCAGGAAAGTGGTTTTTCAGAGTCCCAGGGTTTGGCGACTGTTTTCTTGTGCTTGCCTTTCCCAGGCGAGCTGGACACTCTCCATGATGCTTTCTACTTCTCCACCTAGTTTCATCCATCCCAGGAGACTGGCAGGATCCCCTTGGGTCAGGCAGTGATCTAAGATGATGGGGTTTAATCCATCTCAGAAAAATTGCTTGAGAATGTCATCTTTCCATTCTGGAACCTTAGTGACTAACTTTCTGAATTCTCGGGTGTATTCACCAATGGTTCCTTTTCCTTGGCTCAGTTTTCTCAGTTGGTATCTGGCTTGTTCTTGAAAGAAAGGATCGTCAAACCTTTCTCTAAATCGATACATGAACAGCTACAGGTCAGCTGTTTCTTCAGCTTGTGAGTCGAACAAGCTGGCAACCCACTCCACTGCTTCTCCTTTGAGGTGCTGGCTCAGGTATCTGACTCTGGCGGCATCATCAGGGAAACTGTTCCCATAGTCGATCATATAATTAGAGGCCATGTTAAGAAAGTATGTCAGGGTGGCTCCATCACCATCATAAGTGGTCTTCAACTCTCGGAAAGGCCGGGTCCCCACTTGTGGTGCCAGTATCTCAGAAGATGCAGGTGCCGCAGCTGCCGGAGCAGCTGCCGCTGCTGGAACCTAGAGTGGCGCTTGCCCAACCTGAGGCACCAGGAGTGCCCAGTTGTGCAGCTGAGCTCTCAGTTTGGAAATTTCTTCTTGCTGCTTTTCCACTTCTTCTTCTCTGACTAGAAGTTGTTCCATTAAGCTGGTCTTGACAATAGATGTGTCCGATCTTGTGGCCTGGCGATGTTGGCGCTGATCAGTTTCTGGTCTCTCTCCCCAGGTCCAGGTCTGGTCTCCCATCAGGGTGGATGGACAAATCAAAGGTTGTGTCTTGGGTTTAGCATCAGGGGCCTGGCTGGGGACCGTCTCATTTCTTTCAGTGATTCCCTCTCCTGGAGCTTCGACACTCCACCGGATGCTCCCTTTTCTTCAGGATCTTCTTCACTTATATTCACTCTGTCAGGAACTGAATTCACACACACAAATATAACAGTGTAAATACACTATTTATTAGGAGCATGATACATAGTACAGGACTTCAGTGAGTGAACTGGGAGCAATTAGCAAAATACAAAACATTAAAAGCAAAGAGTTTCTCATCTTGCCCGCAAGAGACCTTGGAGTTCTGGTTTAGCCTGGCAGTGCTTATCACTACATTCCTAGCTTTGTTTATCTAACGGTCTCTGATTCTCATACCTTGTTACAAGCAAGTAGCTATTTAATTCCTACTACATGTCCCGTAACTAAAATATGTCACCTTTGAACTTTCTTTGCCTGGCACTTACAAACTTGTTCACCCTGTTTTTCATTTCAGCTTCTATCAGGTCTTCATTTAAGTTTTGTGAATTCCTGCAAAATGGCCACTTGTATTGTGTTACCAGCGCTTAATTCACAGACTTTTGGATCATACTCTCATAGGGTCTCTGTTTTCATTACAGCATTTCAGATAGCTGAGCTTTAGTTCTCCAACTTTCTCTGTGTTAACAGTTTTGCCCATAGTTAAAGCTCAATTCATGTATAATATATTACATACATATTTTATCACACACGGGGACTTTACATTATTTATCACATGCACAGAAACATTAAGGATGCAGACATGCATACAGAGGATGCTTTCTTACATAAATGCCCTTCTTAGGCATGTAAAATGTTGACATTGGTAACATCATTCTCTTCATCTTCACATATAAGTCTAATTCCCTCTTACACAGAGGGTTTTTCCTTTATTTGTTTTGTTTAAGCTGCATCTGTCACTGAATTTTAATTACATTCCCAAAGCTAGACGGGAAGATTCTCATCCATCCATCCATCCATCCATCCATATATTTATTTATATTCTGCCTTTCTCCCAGGCTGCAACTCAAGGTAACTTACAAAAAAGCAGTGAATACAATAAGAGACATGTAGTTAAAAACATACAAAATTAAGATTAAAACTTCCATAGGGCTTTATAAGTGCAGTTAAAAGGGCCACAGAAAAGAACAGATGAACAGAATAGAGCAGTACAGAAAATCAGTGAGGTACTCTGGCCTTGTAATCAGAACAGGGGTGTTTGAGCTAGAGGGAGCTGACCCCCTGCCCATGCAATTATTAGGTAAATTTGGACTACCAAGACTGCTATGCACTTGAGCCTGCTCACGAATTATCAGTCAGAAGTGTACTAAATGATCACGCACTAAGAAATACTAAGACAGAGATTTTTGTTGAGCCTTCCAAAGAAAAATAAAGGTTGCATGCCATCTGTTCTATGGACATTTACTTGGGAGTAAGCTGTACTTTCTTACTATCTCTCTGTCCAATCATCTATACAGATAAGTTTGCTGAGGACATAGGAGAGAGCCTTCTCAGTGGCTGCTCCCAGGCTGTGGAATTCCCTTCCACAGGAGGTCAAGTTGCCCCCCTCTCTGCCAAGAAAACCCCATGATAGATTCCCCTTAGGGTCACCATAAGTCAGAAATGACTTGAAGCCATGCAATTTAAAAAAGAAGAAGAAGTATATGTGAAGTGGTGTGCCTTTTCTAATCTTTTATTTTCTAATTATGTTTTAAATGTGTAATACAATTTGATTTTTTAAAAAACTTTTAAAATATTTTAATTTAAATTAATCTTATTTTAAATAATTGAAAACCAACTTGAATACCATGCTAGAAGAAAGATGGGGTAAAATTCAATAAATAAAAAAGACCAGACACATGGAAGGGACTTCTGTGTACTTGTTGTGTTTTCAGACATCTTCATATATGTTTGAATGATAATGGATGGGAAAATAATTCACCCTCCTCCTGCAGGTAAGGCACAATCACTGCCTAGCATTGCTGAGATCCCCATACTTTAAGAACAGTTCTAGGGCCTTCCTGAGATGTCTACAGTAGGCCCGCTACTGGGTCATGGAACTCAGCCATTGCCCAATGATGCCAACTCTGGCTGACAAGCCAAGCTCCATGTATTTTTGCTGATGGTGAATTACAGTGAGTGGCCTCACTGGGTGGTAGCATGCATGGAAGGGTATCAGTGCACACATGCTGAAGTACTTGGCATTAATGAGTTATAGTAGACCTTTTGGTTTGATGAAGCATAGATGGACCAGTTTCAGGTTATATTTTTTTCAGAGAACTTGCTCTGGTGAATAATGTGATATCAAATGTTTTAGTTTTACTGTTGTTTGCATCAGATTGGGTTAGAGGTAGATAGAGAATGAAGAAAACAATAAAGCAAAGGTTACAGGTCATTTGCTTTCCTTTACGGAGCTGCAACTTCGACCCTCCACATTCTCAGGTTTAACTTTCATGGGTATGATTATTTGCGAGTTTCTACAACTCATGTCCACCACCTCAAGTGCTTTTCTTCTGGAGGAACCTTCCCTCTTGGTGGCTCCAATCAGGCCACAAAGCTCTTTAAAAACTCATCTCTGATCGTCCTCTTTTTCCTCCACCAGCAGTTGCTTTCTGGACAGCTAAGGTTGGATCACAGCCCAGTTTCTCAACACCAGAAAGCTTCTTCTAATGCCCCACACACACCCAAGGAAGGAGATGGGTGAGAGAGAAAGTATAGGACCAGCATGCTGACACAGCCCCTTTCTCTCCTCTTTTCCTGACTTAGTTTGGACCCTGGGTGCCCACTCTCCCCAACATGCCTCAGCATCCTTCCCACAGACACATATGCACACATTTTAATATCTACAATTTCCCACTTTTGCAGGGGTCCTGTGCCCCTAACCCTAGGGAATGTGGAGGGCCAACTGTACTTTCAGTGGTCACAATGCTAAGAATTCCATTTCAGCTAGTTGAAGATATTTTGTAAAAATTTAGTCTTTCTTAAAATTGGTAATTGTGCCTATGATTGCAGTCATGCTGATCTTTAAAAATTTGGTGTTTTCTGTGATTCTGCTGTTCTTTGTGGTATGTGTGTGTGTGTGTGTGTGTGAGTGTGTGTGCACACGCGCACCATCATAAGCCCATGTGTTTCAAAATGTACCACTTCCCTACTGGCTTCAAATGTAAATTTATTATCTGCCACGCATAGTACCAAGGAGCTTTTTGATGAGATGTAAGCCACTTAAGTGGCTTTTTCAAATGAGGACAAATGGAAAGTAACCTCCATTTTCCCCTCCCATCAGTCTGTTTTCTAAAGTCACTTGTTTCATTACTGAGTTGTTATCAGTGAAGTGATCCAAAGAGCAAAGAAATAAATGTACATAAAACACCTGAGACTTTGAAGCCATGGTGATTCTAATTACATGTGATATTGATTATGTGCAGTTACATCCAATAAAGCGACTTCTACTGGCTGTTGGAATATGTGCATTAAGCTATGATTTATCACAATCATATGTAGTAATCTCTACAGTAACTTGCATATAAAGTGATGTTGAGTCTCTGACCCGTGTAGGCTAAAGCTTGATGGGAAATGTTGCAATTCAGAAATGTTTTCCCTTTCCTGAGTAACAAGAGGCATAATAACTAATGTCTCCTGCACATGTGCATGCTTCTGGGAAGATGAGATGAATGAATCTCCCTGATATCAGTCCATGTAAGAAAAGAAAAACAGCCTACTGGTTTGCCTGCCCTGAAATAGTGGACACCATTAGGTCATCTATTTATAAAAGAACTCATTGAGGGAGGGGGGAACCTTGAAGGAGCCCAGTTTAATCCCTCAAGCAGCTTCCATAGCGAACCCTCTTTAATGAGAGTCCTTTAAATTGGTGATAACACTCTGAAGCTTTCTTTGTAGTGGAAGGAAGAAAAGCATCTGCAAGATTGATGTGAAGAGGTCTGAATAATCTACATTTACAGTATGAAGTATGAGCCAGTTATAGCTAACAGGCTGCAAAACTAGCAGCTTGAAAGCAGATGTGAGAGACCGAAGAATGCAAACTCACAGCCTGAAGAAAGCATATCCATCAAAGATACAGAGAAAGCTGAGGCAGCTCAGGCACATGTTAGGTACTTATGATTTGATGTAACTGGCTTTATAATGCTTTTCATACTTCTGGACAGGTATCTTCTGACACTTACAAGTTCCAAAGAATCATAGAGACTGTGCATAGCTTTATGTATAATATGTACAATGAAACACAACAGAACACATCTGCAAAACATAAAACATGAATCAATGAAATTACAAAATATGCACTTTGCATTACAATTACAGTATGTACACTCTGCACTGAATAAATGGCAGAGCAGAAGTTTCTGTCTTGGTGTTTTCCTTGGGTGACTTTGGGAGAGTACCAGCATCAGAAGTTGGCATGCTTGGACACCAGGTTAGACCTTCGTATCTGCAGGGGACTCGTTAGCCAAGGTCCTCTGCTACTCATCACTGTCACTTGCTCTTATGCTCCTTCTTTCTCCCCGGCTCAGAGAGGTTGAACAATGGCACAAGATAGAGGAGAAGCTATGGAGGAGCTATGGCCAAGATTTTGTATGGTTGAATATAGCATGAGAGTTCCACACATGGAACTCTGCTACAGTTCCCCTGCTGCCACCCCAAAGACTCACTGTTGTATTGAAACCTCCCTTCATGGCCATTCTGTTGCTGGTGGAGAGCAGCGAGGAGTAGAGAAGGGTCTGGTTACCTTCCCATAGCCAGAAACAGACTGAGGACACCTCCTATCAATATCCACTAATGTCTTCTAGAGGTGCTGGCAGTTGTACTTCTTTATCTGGTTCTGGCAATGGTGGGGAGCTGGTGGTGGGCAATGGTGGGGGACATTCACCTGTGCATTTCAACATACTTGAAGTGATGGGAGGAGGAGGAAGGGGAGATGTGGGAGATGGTATGTAATGTTATATTGTGGTAATCATCATCATCATCATGTCATGTAATAATAACTGATCATCATTTTGGCAGTTTTCAGTTGTTGTTTTGGGAACTGGAGCGCTCAGGGTGGTGAGAGAAGAAAACCACTGCATTTGCAGGTGGTTTGGAGGGCTTTGCACTTTTTTTTTTAGGGAAAATTGCCCCCAAATTGCCCCCCCCCCATGCAAAAAAGCAGGTTGGAGACTTCTAGGATGCTGCACTTAGGGGTCCCAAGAGTTTTAGGTAGTCCACAGGTCACACTTCACCCATCCCTGGGCTACAGGCAAATAGCCAGCTCCTCAGGATTTGATAGGATGCAGTCATGGATGTTAAAGTAGAATCGTGGCACTTGGAATATATAGTCCTGTGAAAAGGACCCTGACTGCTCATTGCTTGCAAGGTATTTTGTCAGCAAGCAGGCAAGATGGATGAAGCGGTGGAGCAACCACAGCAGCTGTGGGTGGAAGCAGAGGCAAGAAGTAGATGAACCCAGGCAGAAGGAGGAAGAATCCACTGTTTGGAAATTTTGCTCAAAACCTCTCCTGACCTTGGAACTTGTCTATATTATAATAGAAACACAATCCCTTTCATTTAATGCTGCTACACATCCCTTCAACTCAGAAGTCCCTCTGTCTGGAAAGGAGCTGGCAGATGATAGGAAGTGTATCAGAATGGTTAGTGCGTGTGCTATGATCATGTAAATAGCCAGCTTAACATGTTGATCCAATTCTCAGTGGAATAACAGCTGCACTGTAGCACAATGGAACAAGATTATCCAGCCTGCCTTGCTGTACAGTACATCCCCTTTATCTGGGGAGGATACGTTCCAGACTTAGCATGAATAACAAAAAAACATGGATAATAGCAAACACTATTTCTTTTTTAATGAGATAAATGGCATAGGTAACGTGATGAGTAAGCATTTTGGAGACAAGGCCCTGAAACTGGACAGAACTTTAGAATCTAAGAGAAAGAAGGCTTTGTAGTCATTATTTGCAGTCCAAAGCCAGTGCACAACTTATAAAGATATAAAAATTAATAATAACATGTGGTCAAAAAAGAGATGGGAACAAAATGTTTTCATATACAGAAAGTCAATAGTAGTCTAACGCTAGCATCTCAGTACTGTAGTGTTAGGCTAGTATTGACCTTCAGATGATATATCAGAGGACAGGTTGTCGTCGTCATCAGAAGAGTTATCAGAAGGCGATCCTGGATTATAGTGCCAGGATGATGTCAGTGGTTGGATATTGATGTCAGGAGCAGACAGTGTTGATGGTGGGGGATCCTCTGAAGTTTTTTTGCTGGAATCTTTTGGAAGAACACTTTAATTGGATTGTTGCCTCTTGCTTTTCAACTCATTGAAGCACTGCTGCAGAGATTGTAATACTTCACTGATCATACAGGTGACTTTATTCAGCTGCATTCCATTCAAGAATTGTATTCCGTAATTTTGTGCTTTAATATCTGCAATTTGAAACACTTCAGCAAATTTCTCTAATGTCTACATTTCTGGTTCTGCTTCGTTTTTTCTTCTTCCTCTTCCTCTGAAGATATCTTAACAAATTCCTCCAATTCCTCATTGCTTAAGTGTTCTTCATGACCATCAATATGTTCCTCCACTTCATCATTCAGCAGGTCAGCAAATCCTTCTCCACTAAGTTGTCTTGTTGTGTGAATGATTCTACTAACTTGTCCATTGATCACTATGAGAGCATGAAAATCATCAACAGCATCACTCCATAATTTTTTCTGTAGGCATGTACAGTTTCTGGTTTTAATTAATCCATTGCAGCTTTGATGAATATTATTGCACAAGCAATAGCAAAGGACTTCCCACACTATATTGTGTCCTCATTTGGGTCTGCATCACTTGCTGATAGAAAGTGATCAGATACTAGGTGGGCCTTGACAAAATGAATGACGGAAATGAAAATGTAAATATTGTGGGTTTTTAAAAAATTCTCAGTACAGACTCATTGATTCAGCCCCTTGAATGATTGTCACCAATCTTGTGCTTTGGGGACATTGTTAACAACACAAGCACTTTACTATATAAGTAGAAGCACTTTATAAACACAAGCACTTTACTGTACAATATTGAACAAGCACAAGAGTTTTGCACAAGCATGCTGTACCACAGTCAGATCACATAACCAAGAGGCCTAGGATGTGACTGGGTAGAATACAGTGTGTGTATATGGTGAGAAAATTTGAGACGGTGTGATAGTGCAATCAGTAGATGCACCATGTCTGGAATGTTCCATTCCCTTCCATTTTCCATGTCATACTGTACAGGAATCTCCATTCTGCTTATGTATTTTCCTTTATTACTTCAATTTCTATTCGATATCCATTAAATTCAAATTAATATTTTCAGACTGCATTTCTGCACAGCTAAGTGAAATTGCGTATACCGGTCACATGGATATGGAGGATGTACTGTAATTTCTTATACCTGCAATTGTGGGATGGAGATGCTTCCCAGTGGAAACAGGGCTAGCAGTGGCAGCTGCAGGTTCCCATTTCAATAGGTTAGTGAATTTGCTCTGTGGCAATATATCCTTTGAACTTTAAACAAGCTATTCAAATAGATGCTAGACCTATTTGGAGATTGGATTCACTACCTCAAATAACTCCTTTAAAGTTCAGACTAAAATTGTAGTGGATCCAGTGATGGGGATCCACCAGCCACTACGACCTGATAGTGACATTTTTCTTAGCACCAATACAGCAGCAACAATGGCTGGTTCTGTCCCAAAACAAAGAACCAGACTGGCTCCCATCACCTGAGCCAAAGTGTATTGTCTACCTAAATTAAATTCCACTGTGTAATTTGAAATGTAGTGACTTAAGTAATCTTCTCTTGTAATCTAACAAGAAGAATAGCTGTTAACTGTATGTATGAAAGCAATAATAACAAGATGACACACCATACTGGGATTAGTATTAGCAAGTTGAAGATGTGCATGCTTACCAAGCTTGTTCCCTGAGATAGGGGTAGGGGGAAGCAGCTTGCCACCCCAAACCCTCCTGCAGTCCTTCACCTAATTTCAAAAGCTGTCTGCAAGCTAAGAAGCTCAGAGCTCTGGTAAGAATGATCCCTCTCTTCCTTGACAACCCACTGGGTGGGGAGGAAGAAGGAAAAGGAGAAGGTAGTGTTTGAAAGGGGGAAGAAGATAGAGACATTCAGACAGAGAGGCTGGGTTAGAAATAGATAGAGAGAGATCTCCACAAACCTACTCTGTGGCCTGGTACTGGCCCCACCGGTCTGTGACCCCTAATAGATTACCTTTGAGGGCTGCAGTCTCAACAGAAGAAAAAAAATCCTATTCCTGCCCTAAATAATCAGACTACAATGCTGTTTTCCCTTGCAAAATCCTGTCATGCTGGCTTCCTTTGTAGACAGGGCTATATCAAAACTGCTGGGTGTTCAAAATACTCTGTGCAGAAGAAAATTCAACAAACCTGGCTAGCAAAGACCATCTTGAAAGCTGGAAGTGACAGGTACTGCTGATAAGAGTTTGCTGCTAGTGTTAATGGTTTGGCCTCTGGTTAAAGGAACCATCTGTTCTCCTCATTTCTATCAACCTAATTTAGATACTAATAACATAAAACCATGAGCTAAGTGAAAATCAAATATGATACTTTAAGCCTTCTGGAGAATAACCACACTTGTATTTAAAAGGTAACAGTATGACTGCCAAGTCAAAAAACCTCAGAGTCAGATAAAACAACTCCTAATGTTGCAGCCTGAAAATATTCTTATCTTCCTAATTTTGCAATGAAATATTCAAATACTTTTTTATTAATGAAGCCTGTGAACAATTGGATAGGAGGATGCCTGACCAGATGATTTCTAACTTTATTAATTACAGCCTGTAAAATTTGATTATAATTTTCATTGCTGCACTGGCTGATAGACAGCATTAAAAAAAAAATCCTTGCATATGATCTCTGATTACCAGTTAAATACATTAAGACAATACTTGCCAGTGCTGGAGCTGAATTTAAATAATATTCAAATAGTTCTCCAAACTCCTTCCAGGCAGGCCTGGCTCTACCATTCAGCTGTCTGTGGAAGCTGGCTCAAGGGATAAGTGCTGCAAAGTAGTGTTCGCAGATCCTGGACCTTCTTCTCTAGTTCTTAGAGTGAAGGGAAGGAATCTCAGGGCAAGAGCATTGTTTTGAAAAGTAGATGTGTGTGTGTGTGTGTGTGTGGCCCTTTTTGCAGCGCCGGCACTCGCGCGACGGAGGAGGGCGGCTCGCGCAAGAAGCCTTCTCCGGGAGGCTGCCGCTTCCCCCTCCTTCCTTCCGCAGGCGAAGGAACGAGCGGGGAAGCGGCAGCCTCCCGGAGGCGGCTCACGCGTCCGTCCATCCCCCCCCGCGTGCGCGAGAAAGGCGCTTGTCCCGTCCATCCCCCCCACGCGTGAGAAAGGTGCTTGTCCTGTCCATCCCCCCCATGCGCGTGCAAGAAAGGCGCTTGTCCCGTCCATCCCCCCATGCGCGTGCAAGAAAGGCGCTTGTCCTGTCCATCCCCCCGCGCGTGCGCGAGAAAGGCGCTTGTCCCGTCCATCCCCCCGCGCGCGCGCGAGAAAGGCGCTTGTCCCGTCCATTCCCCCGCGCGCGCGCGAGAAAGGCGCTTGTCCCGTCCATCCCCCCGCGCGCGTGAGAAAGGCGCTTGTCCCGTCCATCCCCCCGCGCGCGAGAGAAAGGCGCTTGTCGCGTCCGCCCCCCGCACGTGCGCGAAGCAGGACGTGTCACGTCCGACGCGCTAGCGCCCCGCCCCGCCCCTTCCTTCCGCAGGGGTGGAGGGAAGGAAGCACGACCCGGCCGGCTCCCCGACGCTCCGCACGAGAGGTAAGTGTGCGCAGGCGCTGGGAGTGTTGCGCGAGCGCTGGTGATTTTCGCTTTGAAGCGAAAATCAAAAAACCCGCACTCGCGCCACTTCAGCCCCATGAGCCCGGCAGAAGTGGGAGTGCGTTGTGCGGTGCGGCGCTCCCACTCCCGCGAGGCTCACAGGGCTGTCGTGTGAGAAAAGGCCCGTGTGAAAAGGGCCTGTGTGTGTGTTTTCCTGACTACTTAGAGTTATGGTTCGTTTGTTTTACTTGAGTGGTGCATTCTGTTTAACTTGTTGATTCTTAATTAATCATGCAAAATAACATCACTAGGGGCTGCCCTGGTACAATCAATATGATAACTCCACCAGAGCCCCCCTCCTGTGACATCATAAGGAGTTATCCCTGGGTTTCAGGTTTTAGCCCTGAAATTTCAGGGTCTGTGATAATCCTGATTTGGCAAACCTACTGGCAGGTGGCAACAAAGTGTTGGAAAAGAAGACTGTCTGCCACTTGATCTGCCCTGTGGTCTATGTGCTAGGCTTTAAGTGCAGAAAAGTAAGCTCTCCCATCACCAGTGTTGTCAATAGAATCAACTGCCAGTCTGGTTGGCTTTTATATATAGAATGAGGCAAGGGAGGAGTCGTCTTGTTCTTCAATCCGGGTAGCAAAATATCTCAGACTGGTCTTGTTTCCAGAAGGAAAAAAGTATCCAGTTGAATCTTCAAGATACAATGGAAGCAGGACTGCATGCCCTAGAATATTTCACCAATGACAACCAGAACATGAGTGGACAAGCACCATCAGAGTGTGGTCAAGATTGCACAAGTTATTAATGAAGAAGAACGTAGAAGTTAGGAGAGGCTACAGTGGTTTGCTTTTGCCTGAGCAGGGCTCCCCATTCTTTTATCTCATCTCTCCCCACTGAGTTGAGTGCAAACCACATTTGTACTTTGAAATAAGTTTGTACCAACTGAAGTAAGTGGAGGACAAGAAGAGAAAATGGAAGGAGGAGAAAGAAACTGGGACATTTTAAAAGCAGCTAAAGAAGTGGGATGGCAGAGGATTAACTAGGACCGTCCATGCCAAATCAGGACAGATGAAGGATATGAGAGTGGTTGTAAGTAATTTTAAACTGTGGACACAATGTTCTTGTGAGATCTCTCTTGATGCTAATGTTCTTCAGTTCTTCAGTATGTAATAAACTAATCCTACCATATTTAGGGGACCTCATACCACTGAGTGTGGACTTGAGTGCCTATGCCAAAGTGCTGCTGTGAGGGTTGAAGTTAATGTAGGGCTTTGTATAATCCTACTTTCACTTCTTCTGTGTTTTTAAAAGAATCTTTCTCAGAGTAACAGTCTGATGTTTTTAAGGAGTAATATCATAATCAGTATTTTCCAAAGTGTATCATTTCTCAGAGTGTTATAATGTATCACTTGAAAGAATTCTGGACAAAAGAGATTCTCACTTGCTGATAAGCTTGTGACTTTTAAGAAGTTTCAGAAAAATAACCAGAGCAATGTAAGTGTACTTAAAATTGCCAGAGCCTCGACAAGTTACGCAGCCAGTAGCCATGCTAGCTGGGCAATTCTGGGAGTTGTAGTCCATTCTTGGTAATCTTTTAATATTCTCCAATTAGCATCCCTATTAGGAGACCTGACCTCATCCATGGCTCCCAAACCCTCTAACCTGGACACTGGATTATTGAGCTTTGTCAGCAGCTGTTATAGTGCCCATCATCTCTCTGATCCTCACACTCAGAGGAGTATCTAGGGTGGGGCAACTGGGGTGCATGCCCTGGATGCCAATGCCAGGAGGAGGAAAAAAGCCAAACCCTCCACCATCCCACCTGTGCCTAGCCTGCCGCCCCGCTGCCCTGTGGGGTCCTTCCTGGCCCAGTGCAATGGCAGTGGCAGAGACAGCGGCAACCCAGGCCTACCTCCTGCTGCCCCCCCTGTAGGGATAGGGGATCCTTATCTTCTATTTATTCCATTCTTTCTCCCTACATCGGTGTTCTGGGAAAGATTGGATCTAAGAAGACGTCCCCCTTTCTTGGCGAGTGCTGTACTGCAAGGGAAGTGCAGGCTGGCCTAAGACATTTTGATGCCTAAGGAGAAGGCAAGAGGTATAGCAGCCATTCCAGTGCATTCTCCCCATTCCGAGTACAGAAACTGACTGACTGACAATAGAGCTTTACTTCAGCTGTGCTAATGGGATAGGGTCCTTTCTGCCACATCCAAGAAAAAAAAAATTTGTTTCATGGAAGCAAGACAGATTGGCGCATGTAGCCTTCTCTCCCAATAGTCAGAGGTCTCAAACGGTACATCTGGAGGGCTCCCACTGGATGTATCACCTAAGACTGTTGACATTTTGTCAAATGGTAGGGCTGTCCTTAGGTGAATGGATGGTTCCATATAGTTTGAAGATTTAATCCTCTCCAGAGAACAAGTCAGGGCTACATGTTCTGTTGAAGACATGCCTGGGTGACTCTGGGTTCACAAGATTGTTATAAAAGCAAGACAGTTCCAGACTGTGACATTTGGTATGTATTATTCTAGACAGCTTGCTGTTAGATGATTTTATTATCTTCTCTTCATTGTTACAAACAGCAAAGAGGCAAATAAGCTTAGATTTATCTAGGGGCAAAAATGTAGTTTTGCTTATAAAAATCCTTGTTTATTGTGTGATGCAGATGAGTTAAGAAATGGATTTTGTTACAGCAAATCAAGAGTGATTAGATGAAATGTGCTTAGAGAATAAAACACTTCACAAGATCAACAGGATAATAAATATCTCTTCTATCCACATTGCTTTTTAAACACTTTATGAAATATAGCACCCAGAATCCTCAACACTTGGGTTTTGTCACACTTGACAAGCTGTCGGTTTTAATGAAAATGCTTTCCATCAAGAGTTTATGTAGATTTTCCCCTTCTATTTTTTTTCCTGTCATCTTTTCTGGCTAGCATTTTGTACTTTTTAAAGAAACTGATTGTTCAAGCATTATGTAAGTATGTTATATCTATTAAGAAAAATAAGGAAAGATGCATGCTTCTAAAACCATGGCCATAAACAGAACATAAACACAAACACAAACATAAACATAAACATAAACAGATTATTTGGATGTGAAATTGATATGTTGAAATTATCTGTGGTATGTGGCAAATATTATTGCTTATTGTTGATATCATTTTAACAAGGCAAAATGTTTTAACTTGTATATAAAATATATTGCGGGGGCTACACACACCCCATTTCCAGGTTCTTCAGACTGCTGTGAGCTGCACTTCTGAATTCCAAATAAATATACAAAAATATAACAAAACAAAATGTCAAAACTTGGAAATGACCAGAAATGCACTTCCAGTTTCATTTAAAATACTTGAGGGAGAATAAAAACAAGATGGTGGGAGGGCTCATATCTTGCTTCATCTAGGAATCATACCACTTGGAGGTGACGGAGGTTGGCAGGGTGGTCCATTGTTAGATGAGAAAGCTAGAGCAAAGTTGGTTACTAGTAAAATGGTGAATAAAGATGCTGTGATCAGCTGGCCAAAGAGATTGTACCAGGAAAGATGTATAGAGTGTAGGGCTCTAAAGAATAATCACAATTTTTCTCATCTTTGATGAGAAAGGGTATCTGACCACGTGTAGAGACTTCATTAACATTCCCCCCCCCGCTTTTTTGGTGAAAAATTTGTTTGTGCAAAAAACCAGCAACCAAGCAGCAATCTGGGTTTGGTTTGTTTCAAACCTCAACATATTATAAAACAAACAAGCAAACAAGCCTACTTTTCTGTATAAATTGTTGAGTTTTGTATAAAAAACAAGTTTTGCACAAATGAATTTTTAATAGGAAAATACAAGAGTGTGAAAAATAACTGAAAATGCGCCAAAGAAGAAAACTTTTGATTTTTTCTTTTTTAATGTGTGAGAATGAAACATGAGCAAGTATAGAGAGCCAGCATGGTGTAGTGGTTTGATCATTGGATGACTACGTGGGAGACCAGGGTTTGATTCCCCACTTGGCCATGAAAACCCACTGGGTGACCTTGAGCACATCACATGCTCTCAACCCCAGAAAGCCCTGTGATAGTTTCACTTTATGGTCACCATAAGCCAGAATTGACTTGAAAGGCATACAACCACCACCACCACCGCAGCAGCAGCAATATAAGTGGAAAGAAGGGGAAGAAAAGCGGGGGGCGGGGGAGAGAAAGAACTTTGAGTATAAATTAGAGTTGGGCCAACCAAATCTGTGAATCCTTGTATCCTAAGCAAGGATCTGAGATTTGAGAATCCAATATCCCTGTGCTAAAATAGGCAAACCAAATCTTTCAAATCCACCAACCAAATAGTTTATTGGAGACCGGGACTCCTGAAAACCTGGGAGACCAGACACACAAACGGAGATGGCAAGTAGGTGAGTTTTTCCCTTGGAGTAATAATGGCCTTTCCTAACAATTTCAGAAATTACATCTGGGATTGTATTCTAATATATTTAAATTGAACATTTAATATTTAAGTTCAGCACTATTTTCTGTGCTGAAAATCAATGGCATGTATAAATGCTGGGGTCAGTGGGTCTGACACCTATCAGAAGTAGTGGGGCAGAGGACAAGTTCACACAATCTCATCCAGTGATTGCTACATGCAGGCCAGTGTACCTCCTTCTACAAGACTAGTGCCTTGTTGAGAAGTAAAATGTTTGTCATGGTTTCTCATGAGCCACATGACAAACCACATGTAGCAGAAAGGAAAAATTGTTTTTAAAAATTGGCACCTCCAGGGCCCGCCAAAAGCCTGATTGGCTGGAAAGTACAGTCTTCTTGAGATTTCAAGTTTCCTTTGCATAGCTCCATTGGAAAGCTCTTTCATACACAATTCTGGGGTTTATAATTTTACAAGGTGTCACAGCCTTCTCTGCCAAAGTGTGCTGCTGCATCATCAAACTGCAAACCGCAGGATGCTACAAGGAGCTACGCAAAGAAAATCTAGTTTTGGCCTGGATTATCTCTGTACTGTAGTATGTGGCCCTGTTTACACAGGTAGGAAAATGTGGGATTAATAATCCATATTTTCCTGCCTGTTGTCAGTGGCAGGCGGAAACCAAGCAGAAGCGGGACGAGTGGCTGGGGTTGGACGGTTTTTATTAGAGGGAGCCAGCAAACAGAGGGTTACAGCACCCCCGGAGGCACTCAGGGCGCAGAGGAGGGTTCCTGCTAATGGGCTAAACAAGTCCCGGAACACACACAGGGTTAGGCCCCCAGGCAAACTCAGGGTTGGGTCCTCAAAGCAAACACAGGATTACATCACCCAAAACAGAGGCAAGGTCCCCGGGTCACGGTCGCTGGAGAGAGGGGCCGGGTCTGGACGCTGGAAGGAAGGGACGTGGGTGCAGAAGACTGACAGTTGTTGCTCCGTGGTCCCTCCCTACCAGCATCCACCTTAAGTAGCCCCCAGCCCAGCTGAGGCCGATCGGGAGTCTTTGGGGCAGGGCCCACAGCTGAGAGCTCACAGCTGGCGGCCTGGGCTCACAGCTGAGAGCTCTCAGCCCGCAGCCACTTTTCCATCAGCCGCCTGGACCATCGGACTGCCTCTTTCACTTGCCGTCGCTGCCGGAACGGAGGAGGAGGGGCGGCTGCAATCTCTGGGCTGGAGTCATGGGCTGGCGGAAACTCTGGACTGGAGTCGGGGACTGCCCCCTCTGGCGATCCCGCGGGCGCATCGGCAACTGGGGCGGGCTTGGGACTGGCGCCGGCGTTGCCGGCGGGCCTGATCCCCACCTCCGCTGGGGCCTCCCCGTCCTCCCAAAGATCTCCCCGAGTGTCCGAGCCCCCAACCACATTGGCGGCGCCATCCGTGTTGGCGGCGGGCGCGTCCGGAGTGTCCTGGACCCCCTCTGCGCTGGCGGCACCGCCCGCGTCCGCAGCGAGCTCGGCCGGGCTCACGACACCTGTGTAGAAAGGGCCTTCATGTCATTTTCGATCTGGGGACATCCTGAGCTAAAACTATGACAATTGTCCTGGCCAGATTTTTTCTTCAGAGGTTTGCCTTGTCCTAGGCTTTTGCTAAGGCTGAGAGAGTGTGTCTTGCCCAAGATTATCCTTCTTTCACTTGCTTTTTAAACCCCCTTTAAAAAAAAGGATTCAAAAGACTCGAGATTCATAAGATTCGTGGATTCCCAGAACCTTCCAGGGATTTGGATCTGGTTTCAGATTTGGAAAATTCTGGATTCCTTCCATCCCTAGGATAAATGAAAATGATGATGATGATGGTGATGATAATACAGCATTTGGAATGCAGGATCCTTCGTCCAGTACTATGCTGCTAATTTTTTTCCTATTGGGTTAGCTGGAACCTATTTATTCTTCAGTTAATTTTTTCTTTCTTTCTTTTGTATCCTAAGTCTAGTTTCACATTTCCTGCCTGCTATCTATTGAGTGTCTGATCTGATGGACAAAGCCTACTAATCAAAACTTTATTAATTGTAATTTCTTCTGGAAGTTCCCCTGGCTATTCTATCTCATGACTCCAGGCTTAGTGGGACCTGTGCATTTGAGACTCATGACCACCCTTTTTCTCACACCAAGTTAGGGAAAGGGGTTTGTAGGCTGGCTCTTGACATATTTCATCTTGCCCCACATTACTGCCAGAATGCTTTGTATCTCTGAAAAACAGTGTGCCTACACATTGCTTCACTTCATCCATCTCCACTCTGCACAAAGGGCTACAAATATCACCTTGTACTCCATCCAAAAACACACATATCCACATGTAAGCCACACTTGTGTACACATAGGTCACTAACAAGTTTCTGGTCATAGTCTGCAAACAATGAATTTATTTGCAAATCTCTAGCAAGAAGCTGTGATTTGCTTTCTTCTTGACTGTGTCCAGAGCTGTTTAATAGATTGATTGAATGTCAGACTTAGACCTAAGGAATCTAGTTCAAATCCCTACCAAGCACAATGCTCATTGTTTTGTGACTTTGAACCACTCACTATCTTCCAGCATGATCTCACAGGGTTATTATAAAAATAAAATGGGATGATTTCCCTGCATGCTGTTCTAAGTTCTTTGGAGAAATGATGGCAAACAAAAAATTATTTTTAGTATCATTGCCTCCTCTATTCACATTCTAACTCCACTTCTTTCTTTTTTTTTTAGTACAGTAAGTCTGATGTGGTCTGCTACTACGCTAGGATTCATATCATCATATGCAATTATGTATATCAGCCATGTAATTACTGTATATCTCATACTCAGGTTCAATGGTAACATAAAATAATATGCTTTTGTATTTTTCAGTAGCTGACTCACATCTAATAAGTAATTTCATTCTTTGCTTCCATTTTATTTAAAATATCTTTATGTCATCTGTGCTGCAGCAATGATGAATACTAAATTAATTATATGCTTCTTGAGTGATTGCACAATATGCTGTGTGTGGTTTTAAAAGGTTTTATACTTTAGGAAACACAGTTGAGCTTAACATAGATAGTGACACACCAATCAATTAAAAAGTATTATCATTGGCAACAATGTGCATCTTTAGTGTTTGACAGGAAAATTTGCAATTCTGCAGAGCAGGAGAGTTACAATGCTTTCTCAGATTTTTAAAACTCTGTGTATTCTTATGTCTTTCAGGATCTAGATTTCTCATCACATCCACGGGAGCCTTGTATATTACAGATGTACAGAATGAAGATGGATTGTATAATTATCGATGTATCACACGGCACAGATACACTGGAGAAACACGACAGAGCAACAGTGCTAGACTTTTTGTATCAGGTATGCAACAATATTTAACTGAAATACATGTGCTTATGTCCATACAGGCATAAGGCCTTTGGAGAAAATGTAACACGTATATTTAAAAGTTAAGAAGTAATTAATATAGTGGTTTACCTTATCAATAAGAGATACAAAACTTTTTTCATCTGTTAGTTAAAATGACATCTTCCATTATGAGACATAGGTATGAAGACACAGCTATATCTCTGTAACTAACTGTCCCAATGCTACTTCTCAATCCTATCTAAATCCTGCCAAAATGTACTTTTTCAGCAGTGCAGCCTCTCCTCCCCCTGCAAGGTCCACCCCAAGAGGCTTGTGCATCTGGAGGTATTCCTGATGGCTCTCAGGGACTTCCCATTACTTCAGCAGGTGATCCTATCAAAGGCATAGGTGATTCTGGAATAGAGAAATGGCCAGGTCTGGGGACATGTGGCAGAACATTCATCTACACGAAGAAAGCTGGGCATATTTCCACTGACCCCCCTGCCCGCCCTGCTCTCCAGCAACACAGAAATAGCCATATTGAGGGAGGGAAATCATTGCTGCTGAAAAAGTAGGTTTTGGCAGGACCTTTAGTCATTGTAGTCTCAACAACCATAAAAGCACATTGTGATTGTTTAAGGCAGATTTACAACATTATAATTACTGGATGTGATGCCAGACTTACAATGGGGAGAGAAAAAGGAGGCAAGAGATCTTTGCCTACCAGCAAAAGGAAAACTGGAAGGGGGCCAGCCTAGCCTCCCACATAAGAGAGTTCCAGAAGGTGTGAGCAGTCACTGAGAAGGTTCTCTCTCATTTTCTCACCAAGCAAGCCTGAGGTGATGGCAAGACCTGCAAAAAAACCTTCCCCTGTTGACCTTAGCACTTTGACAGGTTCATATAGGGAGACATGGTCTTTCAGATCATCTGGACTTAAGCCATATAGGTTTTATAGGTCTTGACTAGCACTTGGAACTCTGCCTGAAAATGAACCAGTAGCCAGTGAACTGTTTTAATAAGGGAATTTTATATACCCTTATATATAACTGGCTCTGGTTAGCAATAGTATTTTATACCCACGAAGTTTCTGAACAGTTTCCAAAGGCAGCCCCACATTGCATGCACTGCAGTAGATCAGGATGTAATTAAGACATGTGTCACTATAGCTAGATCTGACATCTCAAAGAATGGGTGCAGCTGGCACATTAGTTTTAGCTGTGCAAATGCACTGTGGCCACTGGCAAAACCTGGGCATCCAGGCTCAGAGCTGAGTCCAAGAGAACACCCAGACTATGAGCCTGAGATTTCATGGGGAGTGTAACCCCAGCACAGGCAGATTAAGATAAGGTGACCATAGGTCCAGAAAAAAGACTGCTTGAAGTTGATATATGTAGTTGATATGCACTGATTAAAAAAATTAAGATTCTCTGAACATATTGGTAGCAATTTCCAACCTTGGAAATCTTCTTTCTGCCACAGTAAGGGTTCAGAGGATCTAATCATAACAGCCTACTGTTGTAAAATGCATGTTAATTGTCTAAAAATACAGTGACCACTCCCACTTTCACAAAGGTTTGAGGCACAGAGCCCTCATGAAAATGGAAAAAACATGAATAACTCCCCCCTCCGTGTTCCCCCTCACATTTCCTTACCTTTTGTCCTGGTGTGCATGCCTTCCTTCTCCATGCCCGGGCAAAAGCCATGGGAATGGAAGGGGGAGGCATGTGTATGCTCCCTTCTCCTCATAGTGCTCCCCTTTCTCATTCTATTGCCTTTTGCCTCAGTGTGCATTTCCCACATCCAGACAAAATTCCCCAAGGGAATTGGGGAGAAGACATGTGCACAGTTTCCTTCTCTGTGCACTGTGCTCCTCCCTCCCTCCCATTCCCTTGCCTTTTGCTGGGTTCAGAGAAGGAAGGCAGATGTTCCAGGGCAAAAGGCAAGGGAATGGAATGGGAGGAGGAGAAGGGGGAAGGCATGCATGCCCTGCAAATAGTCAAATTTGTGAAGGTGAAACCTGCAAATGTGGAGAAAGGACTGTAGCAAAGATTCCCTCCCCCCATAGAGTGTTAATACGCAGCAATATATCCAGCCAGAGTGGGAGCGCAACCAGTCACACTCACATCATGTTTTACAAAGACATGTTCTGTATAATATTTAGCTGAAGTAGCCTATTTTTATCCTAAAGAGCTGTGTCCAATATATTTAAAGTATTAAAGTATTGCTCAGCCAAGCATAATTCATGATTTTCAGAACTTTTAACTACATTTAAAATTGATATATCTGTGTTGCAGTGGCATGTTTGCGTGGTATAGTGGTTTGAGTGTTGGTCTAGGACTCTGGGAGACCAGAATTCAAAGTACTGCTCATTCATGGAAACCCACTGGGTGACCTTGGGCAAGTCACGTTCCTCAGGCTCAGAGGAAAGCTGCAACAAATCCCTTCTGAACAAATCTTGCCAAGAATCCTCCTGTGAAATGACTTGAAGGCAAACAATAACAGTGGTGTGACATGTCCTTAAGGACTTTACATAAATTATATTGAAAATTTTGGGGAAGGGAGGGATAGCTGCACTGTATCAAAAGGAAAAGTGGGAATATTAGTTTAAAAGCTCACCAATCATGGTCCTAGAAGTCTCTGGAAGGATACAAGTGGTAATTTCATCCATCCTGTGCCAGTTTTAATCACAGAGGCCTCTCTTCTTTTTTTCCAAAATTGAATGTAACTTCCAGTCACTTCTGGCTTTAAAAAGAACCCCACTCCATACAGACTTGATGCCCGTGGACTATATTTTGCCCACCTCACCCTTGAAGAAGGTCAGTAGCATAGGGGTGGGGAGGCAATGAGGGTGGTTTGCTCTGGGCAGCAACATTTTTGGAGCGTCCCAGCCTATAGCCATGCCCCTGTGTGCCCTAGCCATGCCCTCATTCACTGTGGCCATGCCCCCATGCACAGTGGCCATACCCCCATGCCATAGCCCCACCCCTTCTCCACACACTCCAAGCTCTGCCACTGAAGAAGATAGAGCTATTTCACAACTCTGAACTTATTTCAGTGTAGAGTGGGCCATATGCTGCCTCAAGAACTGTGTCTATGAATTTACCTCTCCTAATTCAACTTTCTGAATTTTGCTGGATCAGGAAGAAACTGAGTCTGTTCAGTGCTGTGCCCCCAATGACTATTCTCATGAGGCAGCTCTGAAGGATAAATGGTTGGCAGTATGGAGTACCTCCAAGAGAACCAATAGGATTGCATCTCCCCTCTCATGAAACAGCATTTTAAACCAAATGGAACCAGCCTCAGGATAAAATTTGACATCATTTAGATGAATATCTATAATAGCTGTTGAGAACTATGATACTCTGTATTACTAGAATCTTTTCCGCCAAACACTAGTTTTGAAACCAGTGATGTTTTGTTAACATCCTCTCTACGTTTTGTTGGCTGCTTTGGAATTGAAAATAACAAGGAATTTTAGTTTGGTCCAGTTCTACTTCATGTGCTATAAAATACTCCATGTGCAAATTGGCAAGCCATCTCAGGACATTTCTACACTACACTGATATAGTGCTATTATTCTACCTTCCACATCCTGTGGAATTCTGGGATTTGTATTTTACTGGGGCGAAAGAGCTCTCTTGATGAGGACTTTAAAGGCATCTTCCCACCCCAACCATGAAATGAGGAAGATGAGGGACCCTTTCATACTACACAGTTATAATGGTATGATTCCAATTTAATTATCAGTGGAATCCTGGGGTTGGAGTTTAGGGAAGGATGCTGAGATTTTTCAGCTAAGGAGCTCTAGTGTTTCACCAGGCCACAAACCAAAGGATTCTGTCAGATGCTGCCACAGCAGTTAAAATTGAGTCATAGTGCTACCATTGTGAAGTTTGAAATGACCCTAGGTATAAGTTGATTCACTCCTACCTAGTATGCATGCCTATGTAAGATTGCATACCCAGCATAACAGCTGTTTTTGAGAATCCTTGGAGTTTCAGAGTTCAACTCCCAGAAGTCTTGACTGTGCTAGTTGCCATTTCTGGGAACTGAAGTTCAAAATATCTGAAGGACCAAAGATTGAAAAGCACTTCAGTAGAGGATATTTTACTCTATATTCATATATTTTTTCCTCTCATTCTTTTTCCTAGTTTGTTAGGTAATATCTCCCCTACTCCAGTATGTCAGGTAAAATATTCTCACAGCTACAATCATGTAAGACAGGAGAACAACACAGGCACTATTTGTATCTTTTTAAAAAAACCTTTATTTGATTATGTGGGGGGGGGAGAACAAAAGAAGAAAAACTTAATGTGATAAACATAAAAGTGAAAAAAGAGAATTTGTAACAGAAAAATGCTAACGTTGTTATTTTTCTCCTAATCTATTAACATAACATACTTATTCCACATATTATAAATCATACTGCTTGTATAGGCACTATTTGTAGCTACACTGCACAAATTACAGCAGTTTGATACCACTATGCTCACTGTGGCTCCATCCTATTCAATAATGGGATTTGTCATTTGATGAAGATCTTAGAATTCAAGTAGCACAACAGTGTTGCAGAGAATATTTAATGTAGAAAAGTATGTGGATTTATTGCATAAAATCTTTTTCCTACAGAAAACATTGTTTCTTGTGAAGCAAACCTTTTTCTTCTGACAGAAAACTTTTTGCCACAAAACCCCACACATTTTTCTGTGTTGAATAGGATGTCTGAAAATGGAGAGTATATGACAGAGGAATATTTGGGGTTTTTTCCCCCACAGCAGTGAGAAAACTATCATAATTATTTGTCCCTGCATGTGAGAACTGCATGAGTTAGAGATACATATTCATTCCTAAGCTTCATAGGTTTCTTATGCTTAAATCACACTTCTGATATCTAAGATCTGTCTTTTAAAATTTATCTTGCAAATTTTCCTGACATTGTGTACCATCTAGACATAAAACTATAACATTGATACCTGTTTTTATTATGTTTATGCAATTGGTTCTTTAATTGATCAGTGAATTAAATGTTGCTTCGCTATATAATTATGTTCATTTCCAGATCCAGCAAACTCGGCTCCATCTATTCTGGATGGTTTTGAACACCGTAAAGCCATGGCAGGACAGCGAGTGGAGCTGCCTTGCAAAGCATCTGGACACCCAGCACCAAAGTACCGCTGGCTGAAGGACAATGTTCCTTGGGAGCCTGACAGCAGGTTCCGGCCAACCGTGACAGGTCTACTGATAGAGAACACCCGCCCATCAGACTCAGGCAACTATGTGTGTGAAGTGTGGAACAATTATGGTACTGCTGAGGTGATAGGCCGCTTGCATGTAAAACGTAAGTAGATTGGAGAATTGGGCCTTGTTAAGTAGGAAGTCAGAGTGGATTCTGTTATGTCAAAACACAGATGCCTTGCATGAAGAATTCTGGTTTTATTTAGTAGAAATGACATGGAAATATCTGATACCATAGGCCTAATTCCAATTGAATGCTAGCAGAATAGAAATCCCCTGGGATAATTGTGCTGGATTACACCTTTGCACAAACCATTGTGCACAGCAGTTGCTCTAGAGTTTATGCAACCTGTTGTGTAAGAAATTGTCCAGAAGCTTAAGGGCCTAGGTTAGAGCTCAGTCCTCTTAGGTGACATCTCAGTCCTAAACTCAGTGGGACTTTGTCCCAGATCAGCAGACACAGGATTTTATCCCTTTTCCAAAATTTGGACATGTAAAAGAGAATTTTATTCATAAAATGGTTTAAAATCAACATCACACTCGTGGAGGACTGGCAGTACAGCAGGACACTCTTCTTTTCTCTCCCCGCTATAGCTGCCATACAAAACCCACTGTGTTTTTCCAGGGTTTTTGTGCAGGTTTTGAGGGTGCAGGGGCTGTGAGAAATGACAGATTGCTCTTGCTTGGTCTATTGTCAGATCTTTTGGATCTGGGCTTTTGACACCAGGAAGTTTAATACAGAGAAAATATTACGTGCAATTCTGCTTACACTGAAGTCAGTGAGAAATCTGCACTTTAACCTTGGATCATTTCCCCTCATTCTCTGTGGTATTCTACCTACCCACCCCCACTGTTTGCTGCTAGGAATAAGATTGAAAAAAATAATATTTACCCAAAATGAGGGTACATCATGCATTAGGGATTGTTAATTAAACACTTGATCAGGATAAGTATACCTCTGAGTGCTTGGGAATACACTCCAGGAGACTAAAGTGTGGAACTCATAAAAGTTGCTGAGGAACATTTTCCACAGTGGATTTGAAAATGGCTTCTGTCATAAGTTTCCTTTGTCTGTTGAGCCTTATGCAGGCATTCCTCTCCTCGTTTGAGTAATATCCTTTGCAAAGAGAGTGAGAATATGCTGGCTAGTTCTGTCTCCTCTGTCACAGCCCTCTTTCCAGCATGGCCATGCTCCAAATGTTGGAGGGGAACCATACTGAGCAGAAACCTCAAGTAAACTTCTTATGCTGTTCCGTTCTGTACATGCTCAGGCACCTAAATCACAAGGAAAACCTACACAACCACTGCTGCAGATGTTTTCCCCTTCCAGCATGGGAAGAGGGATAGCAATGGAGAGGGCAAAAAGAGCTATTGCCTCCTTGTTATGGCCTTCACGATGTGAACTGAATGTCTGTATATTCCTTTGTTCTCCAGTAGAACAGTTCTTTTCCATGCACCCACTGACAGAACACTTTGGTTCCTACTATCATGAGAATTTCCCATCCCCATGAACATCAGGAATTTTTGGTGAAATCTCAAACATATATTTATCAACAAGAACAATACATTCCGCTGCCAGAAGTAAAAGATTTATCTTAGAAGCCTCTCTACTTAATTTCATATATGGTATGAGTATGTGCGTGAGAGTATTCACAAGTGTGTTGTTTTCTTTTTAACACCACTTCTCTGAAAGCCACAAGGGATGAAGGAGATCTACTTATAGCTTCTTTTCCAAGGACCACAAAAACCTATGGACTTTCTCATACATACCCAGTGTCTTTGGCTCATCTACCAACCTATTTGCCACACCTGCTTTCTAATATAGGTTTACTTATTAGCACTGCTTCTTCTTCTAAAAATGCAATTTCTAATTTAGTTCCTCCATTTTTGCTTGAATCTTTAGAGCCTCTCAAAGCCACCATCAGTCCACGGAAAGTTAAGAGCAGTGTCGGTAGCCAGGTGTCCTTGTCCTGCAGTGTGACTGGAACAGACGACCCTGAACTCTTCTGGTATCGAAATGGTGAAATCATCAACACTGGGAATAATGTGAGGATCATTGGAGTCAGTCATGAGACCCTTATTATGGATGGCATGGCCAAAAGCGATGGTGGGGCATACCAGTGTTTTGTACGCAAGGACAAGATGTCTGCACAAGATTATGTCCAGGTGGTGCTAGAAGGTCAGTCATGGTCTGTTTTAGGGTATTCTGTGCGTTTTAAGGATTCCATATAAAAATATGCATCATCGTTATTCCGACTGATTGAGTTGTGGGAGGAAGCAGTAGCTGCACTCAGAGGTCTGGAAGGGGCACATGTCACAAATGGAGTCTGGTCAATGTGAAATTGGGTGGGTATGTAATTCTTCACGAAGTTTTTTCTCACAGGTAGCAATGAGTAATTTCAGCAATTTTCTTCCAGCTGGGAGAAAGTTTTCAAAAACCACAGTTCTCAAACACTATTTGCAATTCAGGGCCTATTCTGCACAAATTTGCACATAGTTGTAACATTTTCTGCACATGAAACAGGATTTTCTTGGTTTAAAATAATATGTCAATGAAGAAATATTAATTTCTGTGCAGAAAATGCTGAAAATAATGTTCTCTATAACTATGTGTGAATTTTAGGCAAAAAACAACAACTCCCAATTACAGCTTTTTTCTGCACAAAAAGAATTTTATGTGCAGGAATTGGGATTTCTACTTTGAAATATTTTCTATGCAGAAAACTCTGTTTCCTGTTCAGAAAATGTTGTTTCCTGCACATAACAATGTGCAAATTTTGTGCAGAGTAAGTACTGAACGGCAAAGATTCTCATCAGTCCAGGACCCTTTCCGCACGTGGCGAGGCAAACGCTCCCTGCCGCTACTCACTGGCTTTTTGGTGGGTCTGGGCGAGTCCGTCGGGACAAGGAGCAGTGTGAGCTCGTCGCTCCGCACTGCTCCGGCATCCAAAATGACGGCTTCCGGTTGGGGGAGGCTCTCCACCAACCAGAGAAGTTTGCCAGGCGAAAGCCCACCCCCGGCAGATCTGCAGGCACGCACTAGTACGCGCCTGCAAATCTGCACCGGAGTGCAGGGACGGAGCGACACGGGGTCACGCACTCTGTACTTTTTAAAAACCTCTTAAAATAGGTTTTTAAAAAGCATGCTGCCTGACCAGTTCCGGTCACTCTGGAGCGGACTGAGGTGCGGAACTACAAAAAGTAGTCCACCCCAGATCACTCCACGGTGCAGAAGACCTCCGTTAGAGGTCGCTCTGCACCGTTTTAATAGGCCTGTGCAGAAAGGGCCCAAGATTCTTCTTTTCAGGGTTAACACTCAAAAAACATGCTGTTGTTTTTTTATAATTTTGAGAATATCCTTGATTATTTTTTCCATCCCTACTGCAAAGTCAAGTGATATATTCACAGTCATTGAAACCATGTTTAAATTATGTCATATTTTCTGTTCCGTTTCAAATCGAGGAATGAGCAAAATTGGCATATTCATTTATTTTTGTGGTTCATCTTTGTTTTCTGGAGGCTTCATGAGGGCATCAGGTTAGACAGAGAAGCACTCTTGCAGATTATCACTGGCTGGGTGCCCACAGCCTAAGCCAGTAAATCACACATAACAATTGAGGATCACTGGGAATGGAAGAGGATAAAAATGATAAACTGTGACTCTGACTAGTGATTCCTAGTTCAAAACCTGTAGCCAGCAGATGTGGGTTTGTTTTTTGTTCTTTTCTTTCTCTCTTTGTTTTTCTGCACATCTTCAATGCTATGGAACAATTCTGTACTCAGAAATACTCAGAAATAAGCCCTACTATGTTCAGTAGGACTTAATTCACAGGCAAGTGATTCCTGTTTATATAGGGTTGTAAGCAGTAGGGTCAGTTTACTGAAACAAAGGAACACTTAGGTTTCAGTAACATTGCCATATAAGGCATTGGGCTCTGTTTCATAGAAAGACAGAATGAATGCTTGTATTTTCAAACACAAAGTGGTATGCATGTAGAATTAGTAAGAAAAACATGGAAGTATCTGATACTCCTTGCTTATGAAAACTATCAAATTCATGGGGTTGGCATAAGTTGACAAGGAACTTGAAGGCACATGTGCATGGATATCATGGGCCAAAATCCAATTTAATGCTAGAAGAATAACCCCCTAGTGCACTGGGTTGCACCCTTGCACAAGCAGTTGCTCCAGAGGTTATGAAACCAGTTTTGCAAGATAATGTCTAGGAGATTACAGGCCTAGGTCATGCATTCATGCCTTTCCGTTGGTGTTTTTTTAACTTTACCCATTATCCCATAGTCCATCTCATAGAAGAAGAAAAGTTCCTTCAGTAATATAGATCATTCCTGAACCTGGCTACAAGTGGACTAATTATAGGGAACATGCCCACATGTAGAAATAACCAATAGCATAATGGGAAGCCACAAAATATACCATATACAAGTATAACCTTTTAATGGCATGGATGAATGATTGGAAGGGCGTTCTCCTACACCCTTACCTACTCCATTCATTTCCGTCAGCAGAGGTAACAGATGACAGTGGGGGACTAGATGATAATTTGATAGGATGTTACAAGAGAATGATGTCCATAAGACAAACCAATCATGACCTCAGAGGCCTCCATCTCCTCTTTACCAATTGCTGTGGTTGCCTTCTTAACCTCCTTCTTCACTATTGAGAAGAGAGGGTCTCTCTGATTAGCTTGTTTTTCATTAGCATGATAGCCTTCAAGGTCAGCTCTGGATGACTTCCTGGAATTTCCCTTTGGAGGCGTGTAGTGATCAACTCAACTTTAATATCATGTAGTGTGTGTGTGTGTGTGTGTGTGTTTATATCAACTGTTGACTTATGGCGACTCCATGAATTTCAAAGGGTTTTCTTGGGCAAGGAATAGTTAGAGGTGGAATGGTCAATTCCTTCCTCTGGAATATAGCCTGCAGCACCTGGTATTCATTGGTGTCCTCTCATCTGAGTACTAATTAAGGCTGACCTTGCTTTGCTTCCAAGATCAGACAGGATCTGGAGCCTTTAGAATGTTTAGGTCCTATGCATGGGTGACAATGAATCATGAGAATTACCTAATATCTGTCCAACAAAGTGTTCAGTGTTTTCAGTTTTATTTGTAACTAGCGTATTTACCTGGCATTGCCCAGGATTTTATTTTCCTCCTAAGACCTCACCAAGCAGTCTTCTCCAGTAGCTGTAACTTTTCCTCATATTTCCCAATGCAATCTGTATTCAGAGTTGTTAACATACAGAGGTTGGGTTCCTAAGGGAACACACTGTCCTCTTCCTTGTTGCTAGGCCTCATCTCCATAGCAACAGGCCTATTCCAGTTACCTGTATCTTTTCCCCATATTCCCCAGTCCAATCTGTATTCAGAGTTGTTAACATACAGAGGGTTTGGTTTCTAAGGGAATACACTGCCCTTCTTCTTGCTGGTAGGCCTCGTCTCCATAGCAACTGGCCTGAGGCCCAAGAGCTCTTGGCTGAGAATTCTAAAGGTCCCTCCCTAAACGACCAACCTCAGGATTCCATAGAATCTTCACAACCAGCCAATCATATGATGTCTTCTCACCTGACACAGCGAATCATATGAGGTCTTTGCCTGCCTGACACAGACAAATAGACAATCTCACAAGCAAACTTTGACTTTTATAAAGTAGATAAAACAACAGCATGGTACCTCTGTGAACAAATATATTTTCTAATGTAAAAACAAACAAGTTCAAATGTGGTGTGGATTTCTTCCCAGACATCACTTTTCTGGATAAATCAGATATCTGTTGAAGCTCTGGTAGTCATAATGAGTAACTGGCACCCTGTTCTACATGGGAATCAGGCAAGGAGAGTAATCAATTTGTCAATAGCTAACAAGGGTAGAGTGCAGGCCTGGACTGGCCATTATTTTTAGAGTAGTCGTGTCGGTGGTGGGGGAGCAGGGGAGAAAGAAGTGAGTGTCTGCTTTGACCTAGTTACCTCGGCAACCATCTCCACTGAGTAAGAAAGCCTAAAGAGCATATTGATAATCTATAATGATGTCGAGAGTTTGCAGGTTATCAGAGAACGACAGCAGGAAAGATTTCAAAGACACTCAAGTCTCACTGGGAAAATAATGTCTGCTTTCATCTCCAAAAAGCCTGTCACTTGATTTTTTTTTTTTTTAAAGAGGGGGACCATGATGCAGGCCGAGCACATTTCCTGATTTATTGGTTGTGTGTCAGTTTCAGTTCAGGATGAAAAGCCTATAGCTTTTTGTCTTTGGAGGGATGGCAGGGCTAATACATAGGGAGATAGTGGGAAGTGGTTATCATGGAGGGAGGCAGAACAATCAGACATGCAAACTTTTTGGTATAACACTGCCTTAATTATTCAAATAGGATTAGAACAGCTTTTCCTAGCATGGTGCCCTTTAGGTGTGTTTGCCTGCAGCTCCCATTCTCTTCAGCCCCAAGGTAGCTGACTGGAGATTGATCTCTCAGATTTGGAGATAAGGATGTGAAAACTTTGTCACTTCCATTTTTGTTACATTATGCAACATTGTACCAGCATTCTTATGCTGTCTGTCCTGTTACAAGACTTCCCCTCCTCTTCCCACCTGGATATTAATGGCTGTTTCAGTACACACTTTTCTTAATGCATGCATTCTGTATGTATTTTTCTTCATGTATGCGTTTTTAATGTATTTCTGCCCATTGACTAAATCATGTTTGTGTGCATTTTCCAAGCATAGGTGTCCTTAATTGTGTGTCTTAATTTGTCTGTACTGGTAATTTGAAAAAAGTGGGGGGAAAGGGAATCTGATCCTTAATTTCCTCCCAACCCCAGGAAACTGATAGATACATAGCCACTTTCACTAACAGTTCTGGAGACCACAGACTGCATGCGTTGATTTAAAAATCTTGCTCAGTGCATTTTTTCTCCCATTGCTGTTTGCCCAGTCAAGTGTCACTGGGGAAGAAAGAGAATGAATTAATTGGTGTAGCCAGCCACATGCTCCTGACGGCATATTATTTACATGTTTTATTGTGCAGAAATTCCTAAATTGCTTCTGGAATCATGGTGCAAAGGAGCATTGTTGCACAGTCCACCCAGCCACACCACAATTCTGGTGATGATGTGGAGGCACTTGCAATCACTTTAATGGAGCAAGATCAGTGCCTCCACTCTGAAAGAGAGAGGAAGAGAGCGAATTCAAGCAATTCTAATGGCCCATTAGTTAGTTGTAGATCTCAACTTCCACAGAGTGTGTTTATGTTTTTAGAGAGCACTTTCAGCTCTTGATATATGTCTCTGCTGTCCTTCTGCTTTAGGAATTTGGTCAAATTAGAACGTGTGATTCACAGAAGACTTTAGATTGCTATATTGAGAGAATGGGATTTTGATTTTGTTTTATTCCCCCCCTCTCATCTTGGTGTTTGTATGGGCAGAGGTTGGAATCTAAAGGTAATACTAGTGTTTCCACATAGGAGTATGAAAAATCTGTCAGTCTTTGTTATATTTCTCAAAGTCCCACAAGCATTCTTGTTCCATATTGGATTGTGAAACAATTTTTTTCTCTTCTTGTGATTTTTGTGCATTCTTTTCAAAACATTCACATTTTTATATGCATTTCCTAATCAACAAAAGCCTGTTTGTGTTTTTTAAAGGTATGTAATGTTTTTCAAAAGTATACACAAGCCTGCATATTTTCCTTCCCAAGCTTCAGAAATATAATATGTATCTTCAGAAATGAGCCAACACAGTATAGTGGTTTGAATGTTGGACTGCAGCCTTGGAGGTCAGGGTTCAATTCCCTGCTTAGCCATGGAAACTTACCTTATGTGTGTCGCACACTCTGAGCCCCAGAAAAACCCTCTGATAGGGTTGCCATAGGGTCACCATAAGTCAGAAGTGACTTGTAGGCACACAACATATTCAGAAATATACATATTCCTGATACCAAACATACTTTGTCCCTTTGATGGACTTCGGAAGTGTAATATATATATATATATATATATATATATATAATAAATAAAAAAAAATATATAGAGAGAGAGAGGGAGAGGGAGAGGGAGAGAGGGGGAGGGGGGAGGGAGAGAGAGAAGGGAAATCTAAACCAAAAAAAGTCCTTTTCTTTCCTATTCTGACAACAAGCGTTATCTGTAAAGCTGCCATGGATTGGTTCACAATGACCCTTCTTACAGTGCCCTGGTACATATAAATCAGAATGTGAATCCATTCTGCAGATTGTCAGCTATATATGTAATGAGATTTTTGATCAGTCTCTGATCTCAGGTCCATCCTGAACACTTTTGAAGTACTGTCTTAAGAGATAATGACTGGAATTATATATTTCCAAAATTGACTCCTTCTGAACTTTGCATACTCAGATGTCAGAAAGGATATTAAGTAATGTCTGTTCTAGGTGTCTTTTCTATTGTTTATGACCCCCACCCACTCATATTTATTTAAAAACATACTGTTAACTCTTGAAATGTATGGTTCATATAGTTGATTGCCCTTTTAAAATGGCATTAATTTGGCTTGTTCTTCTCTTGATATAGAGGGCAAAAATATTCTTTTTTGTAAGCTTTCTTGAGTCCCTGTTTGGGAGAAAGGCAGGATATAATTGAAGGGGTGGATGGATGGATGGATGGATGGATGGATGGATGAACGGATGGATGGAGGGTTAATGAGTTCCCCTCTCTCTCTTCCAAAATGCTTTTGGGGTCCCAAACTGGGGGAAAGGCAGGATACCAGATGGACAGATAGATAGATAGACAAATAGATAGATAGATAGATAGATAGATAGATAGATAGATATGCTTATCTCATGTATTGCCTTTGTATATAAGCCTGCTTAGATTCCTTTTCTTCTGCAGATGGAACTCCCAAAATAATTTCAGCCTTCAGTGAGAAAGTGGTAAGTCCAGGAGAAGGTGTTTCTCTGATGTGCAATGTGAAGGGAACTCCTCTTCCTACAATTACATGGACATTGGATGAAGATCCCATAATCAAAGATGGTAACCATCGGATCAGCCAGATCATCACTTCCGAAGGCAATGTGGTCAGTTACCTGAATATTTCCAGCACTCAGGTCCGAGATGGAGGGGTCTATCGTTGTACTGCCAACAATTCTGCTGGAGTCGTCCTCTACCAGGCTCGAATAAACGTAAGAGGTGCTTGTCAAATCAGCTCCTCAAAACAAACAACAAACAAACAAACAACTTATTGTAGTAAAGGAGAAAATTACTGCATGCTGTAAGCTTTGCCATGGAATGCTAAAAATTGTGGATTTTATTTTTAATTTTTAATGCTGTCTCTGTTTTTCTGTGCAGTCTCATGACAGAACTGTAAAGTATTACTCAGGCTGCAATCCTAAGTACCCTTTCCTGAGGGTAATCATCATTGATAGCATTTAGTCTAGGTAAAATATCATAGGATTGCACTGTAGGCCTGTTATGTGGCCCATTACCTTCATTACTCCATGACCTATACTAATCAGTTCTTCCTCTTCTTCCATGTAGATTTTTCTTTTCTTTGCTTTTGCTTATATGTCTTTGTCTTCCTTTGGAGATCCTACAGTTAATAGCAGATAGGCACACAAAAATATTGCAGCTTTTATTGGTAGTTTTACAAATGTAGTTTTAGCATAATGCCAATCTATGTGATGTATACTTAAATCAAAACAAACTCACTTTTTCAGTGATCATTAAATGTTAGACTGTTGGTTCAATATAGATCCCCCTCCCCACATATCTGGCATTAATTAAATCTTCACCAGCCTTTAATTTGTAATTCAGCACAGATTTTTATCACATGAGTGTTCTAGTGATGCAAGCACATAGCAGAACAGTTAATTAGTGTGCCTGCTGTAGGGCTAGAGAAACTAAAAAGCGCAAAACGATTAAGAAGACCCTGTAAGTGGCTCTTTGAAGTTTATTTTTTAAAAAAGACAACTATCAGAGACTGATTGCAATATGTAAAAGAATTGTGTATTTATTTTAAAAATTCCACCCTTGAATATAGTTGTGAATTATTTTCAAGAGTTTCCTTTTGCTTTTATAGGACCAGCAAGCATCCGACCAATGAAAAATATCACAGCAATAGCAGGGCGGGATACCTTCATTCACTGTCGTGTTATTGGTTATCCATACTACTCAATCAAGTGGTACAAGAATTCCAACCTGCTTCCTTTTAACCATCGTCAAGTAGCTTTTGAAAACAATGGAACATTGAAACTCTCAGATGTGCAGAAGGAGGTGGATGAGGGGGAATACACATGCAATGTTCTAGTTCAGCCACAGCTTTCCACCAGTCAGAGTGTGCATGTGACTGTAAAAGGTAAAGTATACATTAAAATCAATAGAATTAAGTGAGAACTTTTTTTTAGTTTGCTTATGATTAGGGTTTAACTTTTTTTTTTTTTTGGCCAAATTCAAAATGTCAGAGGAGAACAAAGCTGACAGATAGGTGCATCTCAAGAAACTAGAACCAGCCGTACCATTAGGCAGAATAGGGCAGCTTTCTTGGGCATCACATTTGGGGTGTCATGGAACAGCACAACCAACAATAGGTACTGGAAATCACATATCACAATCCACAAAGAAAGGAGGAGATGAATCCTCACAAAAATTTACGGTGGTCCTTCCACATTCGTGGGTGTTGGGTGCAGGATCACTGTGAAAGTGGAAGAACCGCAAATCTCTCCCCCTCATCATGATATATAACACATTAAAAAAGTATAATATATTTGAATATGCAGTGGGGAGCATGCCAGCCACCTGATTCTGCCTTTGAGGCACTAGGATTCCTTTGCAAAGCAGAAGTGGCTGGCTGGTGGGTTTGCCACTGCCTCCACTGCTGCCCTTGATCATTTTAATAGTGGCATACAGGCTTTGCCTTGCATCCACAGTCTCTCACCATCTCTCTCAGTCTTACAAAGCTTGCAAAAGATTGTGAATGTGAGGTAAGACTTATAAATCCCTATTAAAAATGAAGTAGGGCTTATACTGGTAGCTTTACAAATGAAGTTTTAGCATAATGCCAATCAGAGGAAGTGCCAAATAATCTGTGAATAATCAAATCCACAAATGTTAAACATGTGGGTGTAGAAGGCTAACTGTATTTCAAATTTGAAAAAAAATGTTGTCGGATAAAGGGAGTGGCCATGGGATGCCCCATGGCTCCAAAGATTGCCAATTTGTATATGGTGAGTTTTGAAAAATAAATCACCTGTCCCAATGGGGAATTCAAAAAACAGCTGGTATTTTGAGTAAGATATTTTGGGTGTTTTCTATATTTGGTGGGGCAATATAGATGATCTCAGAGAATTTCACAGGACAATCAATTCCATAAATATAAATATACAATTTGATTTCCAGTTTAGTACATTGGAAATTCATATCCTAAGATTTGACAGTAAAAAACTAAGGGGATCATCTTATTACTTCTCTATATAGAAAACCCACAGAGCCTAATATCTATCTAAGATGTGATTGCTCTCATCTTAGAACACTGAGATGTAATCTCCCCTATGGCTAATTCCTCAAGTTAAAAATGAAAATGTTTTTGTGGGGAAGAATTTAGAAAGAAGTTCAAAACAACTTATTGAAAGAGACTTCATGTGGTAGCTAAAGATCTGTATAAGGCAATTGAGAGATATTGATTGATTGATTGATTGATTGACTGACTGATTATGTTTATATGCCACCTTTCCCCCCAAAGTGGGACCTAAGGTGGCTTCCAGAACTGTTGCTCAGAACTGTTACAAAAACAACACAAATCACAGACCAACCATCCTAACTTTTCTCTCATGTTTAGTTATATTACTTAAGGCTTACAGGGGTCATTAAATTAACATTGGTACATAGTTCAGAATATTCCAGGTTGTAAGGAAGAAATATTGGAGATATTGTGGTGAATAATAACTTCAGGAAACAGACACACTCTCTGATGGATACAGCAAAACCCGCAGGCCACCAGCCCTGTGGTCACTGCATATATTGCAATTACATTTCCAGAATGACTGAATTTACAGATGATATCGACAAACAGAAATATTTTTTGACCCACTTCAGCACCTGTAATAGCATCTTTGTTATATACGCTATCCAATGCAAATGCAAAAATTAAAAAAAGTGGAGAAAACATCAAGACCCCTAAGAAAATATATGGGTAAACATCTGTCTAATAAAAGGATTGGAAGTGTGGGGGTTCCTTTGGTGAGCTATTTTGTGGAATTTTAACACTCTGCCACAAACATTAAGTTTTGGGTGTTATTAAAAGTAGATAATAGCAATGAAAAAACTATGTTGAGAAAAGAAGAAGGTTGGATCTTAAGACTGAAATCTTTGGAATCAGGAGGTCTTCATTAAGTTGTAGATTTCCTCCCTCTATTATAATAAGGGCACTGCATTTCATAAAAGGCATACATGACTTTTCAGCTTGTTTATATCAGATGTCATTGAAAGTTGTTTCACCACAGTTTCTCTACCCTCCCCTTTTTTTTCACCGTCTGTTGGAATGTTTAAATACGTTAAAGTTAGAAGCATAATCCCCGTTTCATTGTTTAACAGTCTGGTTTATGGAGAGAGGTTGTGGTTGTTGTTTTTTTGTTTTGTTTTTTTGGCCAACTCTAGAAATTTCTACTGTTGATGATAATGAATGGTATGTATATTTTTTTAATATTAAGTGCAATTAATTTGATTGATCATGGTATATTTTATAGGAATGTAACTTGAAGTATGCCTTATTCTCTTCTAAGTTTTGAATCTTAATTTATTATTGATATTTGTGTTTCTATCGTAACCCCTGAAGAAGGCCATTTAGTTCAATGTACAGGCCAAAACATCTTGGACTTTTTACAGAATAAAATATTTGTCAAGGCTTTTTAAAGAATAAAATATAGACTATCAATAAGCATGTGAAGACTCATTTCCTCCTTTGCTTGAGAAATGAAAGAACAAGAAACTGTTGGCTATTTTATTTGTTATTACTGTGTTTTCAGGGAGATATGCTAAGGGGATTTTCAATATCATACACCAAAATAATGGGGCTGGTTTTCAATACTGTGCATCTTGACTTAAACAGATGTGTATCAGAGTATCAACTGCTGTTCTGTTTCAGGCAGCAGACTGACTAGGGTCAATCAGGATGAAAATGAGGATAGTGTTTGCAGAACTGAACATCAGAGAATTCCAGTTACAATTTATAGATTGTGGACTGGTTTACACATTTCAACACACCATCTGTCAAGTGTCTCACAGCTGTCTCTGCAAACACAAATATATGTGGGGCATAATGTGTGGATTGCCATGTCTCCATATAATTGCAGTTTCCCCAGCAGTAATAAGCTTATAACATGCTTTGACAAACCACTAATTGCTGAAACTCAGAAGCTGTTCTATGTCTGGGAGCATGTCAGGTTACATATCATGTCAGACATGGAGACAACTGAGAATAAGTCCAGCCATATTGCATGGGAGTTCTTTGGGTGTTGTCAGCTAGCCCAAAATGTCCTAAGTCTGGGGATAATTTTGAAAGCTTTACATGCTGGTACAGAAGCAGTGCTATTAGACGAATCATTGGTTTATCTCATGCTTTATTCCAGACAGGCTATGCAGTCCTAACTCAAACATGTGACAGCTGAAGGGGTTTGTGATTAGGTATAAGCCTTTTCTTGATAGCGGAAGTATTCTTCTGCTGTTTTCAGAGTTTGCCAGCAGAATACTCTACCAGCAGAACTGCTCTGTTGGTAAGCATCTGTTGCCAGAAGAGCCAAAGAAAGCCAGGTTTTGCTAGATTACCCTACTCCAGTCCAGAATATGGTCATAATGCCAGCACAGAGTTAAGCCAGCATGAGGGTAGTCCTTAGTAATTTCAAACATTTTTAGACTGGAAGAGGTTTACATTCTGCACAGCTTCAGCTGGTCTAGTGTCTGCTCAGCTAGCCATAAGCCATTGCAACAAATTAGGTTGTGCTCCCATTGAGAAATATTACCAACACAAGCATTTTGTTAGATCTGAACTTTTTTTTCTAAAGTATCTTTCATTCTTACTTTCTTCAAGGAAAACCAAAAGAATTAAAGTCTGTTTCAGTGGCTTTAGTATGTTGCACCAAATACCATAAATACTGAGAGAAAGGATGTACAGTGGATGCATGTGTCCCAATCTGTGCCATCTGTCTAAATTGATGAAATCTTTATTTCTGATAACTTTCAAAACTCTGTGCACTTCCACTGCTCTTTGCCTAATAGTATTTTCTTCTCTCCACTTTTTTTTTCTATTTCAGTGCCCCCTTTTATCCAGCCCTTTGAATTTCCAAGGTTTTCCATTGGACAGAGAGTCTTCATTCCATGTGTTGTGGTCTCAGGGGATTTGCCAATCACAATCACCTGGCAGAAGGATGGCAGGCCAATCCCAGCCAGTCTTGGAGTGACCATTGACAACATCGATTTCACCAGCTCCTTAAGGATTTCTAATCTTTCCCTCATGCACAATGGGAATTATACCTGTATAGCTCGAAATGATGCAGCAGCAGTAGAGCACCAAAGCCAGTTAATTGTGAGAGGTAAGTGAATATGATTAACCAGGCAATTAGGCAGAAGTCAACAATATTTTGAAATGACAACTGTTTGAGAGGAGATACAAGCCACTTGGGTATATAATAATTCCTCCTTCCTTGTCAGAGTACATATAGCATATTAAAAAAAAAAAAAATCACAAGGTTGACCAAATCAGCAATCAAGAAATATTTTCATATACAGCTGAAAGCCATACAATTTAATAAATGGAAAATATTTTTAAGAGCTTTTCTTTAAGTTCAAAGCATTTCTGGTTAGATAATATTCCATGGTGCTTTAGTTCTGAGTCTGTCAATGTTTAATTTAGACAAATAGCAAAGAAATATCCTAATAGGCAAGCAGTTTTTACAGCTTTGTTAACAGGGGAATGTTTCTGTCTTGCCTTGAATTTGGAAATAAACTCAGTTGTTCAAATGCTGAGCTTGTGCTTCTTACTGATTGCTGTGATGCTGTGGTGGGATTCTTCAGCTGGCAGCACATGAGTCAAATTGGATTCACTAAGCCTGTGTCAGTGATATGCCAAGTATCTAGTTCATCTTAGTGTGTTGCTCCTAAAGGTATCTGACCCAGGACTGGTCCAGTTTTGCTGCCTGAGTGGAATAACAAGACACCACTCTTTTTCCAGTTACAAATGCCATCAGATTGATAGCTGAATCTTAATTCACAGTTGTTGATAAGACAGCATTCTCTCTTACATCACTTAAGTACAGAAGGCTCACTTAAAGGGGTGCTGGGCACATAGGCCTTTTTAATCCAAGAGAACTACTAACACCATCCCTTCAATACTCCCAATAATTTGCTGCCTGAGATGCTTTATTTTACCCAATAACAGGGCTGGCCTTGCTGCATTTCCATTGTGACACATCTCCTGTTGGTTTCTTATGGGTAAAATACACTAAACACACATGGACTTGTATGAATTCTGAGTACCAGTGGTCATTAAGAGCCATAGTAGAAAGGAAATCATTTCCACAAGAAGCTTTGCAATCCTGTATACATTTTCTCTGAGAGTAAGTTCCATTGAGTTTACTTCTGTGAATACATATATGTAATTCCACTACAAAAAGCAGGCTACAGCATTGTAGTGTCAGTCTGTGTTATATGAAACACGTTGTGAATAATAATAATAATAATAATAATAATAATAATAATAATAATAATAATAATATTTATTTATATCCCGCCTCTCCCAATGGATCGAGGCGGTACTACAACACCAGCAGTCTTGAACAAGTGATTCAGCAACCATACCCAAGTGACTTATTCTCTATGCCAGTGCAGCAGCAAAGCAGATGAAAGAGAGATTAGCATGTCTTCTGCTGCATTTTAGTACCACCAGAACAGCTAGTGACTGGTCTTATGCCCCAAAAGATCTTGACCCTTCTCGTTTAAGGTCCAAGACAGTCATTTCTATAAGACTTTAAAACAGCCCCACCCAAAACAAATTTAATAGAGATTTATTTTCTCCTACAAATTATATAGAAAAAAATTGCCTAGTTTGAGAATCCTTTTGAGCTTTCCTTAAACAGATGTTTTTTAAAAGTAATATGGAAACGAGTAATAGTGCAATATGTTTTCATCAATGTGTAGGGGGAATGTTGTGGGTATGCAGCTGTTTGCCTAAGAAAACCCTATAAAATCCATGGGGTGACCATAAACCAATTGCTGACTTGAAGGCACATGCACACATAGCTCTTTGGAGACCTAAGATTTCCAGTCACTTTGCATTTATATATAACCAAAAAGAAGTGTCCTGTAGGACCAAAAGGGCAAACAGCATGAGACAGCTCTTGGGCCACTAATGTTTGATGAAAGCTGATTCCTTTCCTTTAGAGAGACCCTCATGAAGAAGATCCCAGATCCTTGAGTGTCTTATAAAGATACAGATAGTATGTATACTGTGGTGGTACTTAAGAAGAACAGAGCCAGCCCTAGCATTAGGCATAGTGAGCCAGATGCCTCAGACAGCAGATGGTAGGAATTGGTAGCAAGGTCAGGGGTGAAAAAACACACAGCCCGCTAAGGTAGCTTGCTGCTTTCAGGAGTAACAGAGGGTGCTGTCCCATCAATGGTGTGAAGGAAACATTCAGTTGCCAGTATGGTCCTCCTCTGTGTATGCAGTTGGAGTGGGTACCATCTTTGCCTGAAAAAGTAGAATGTTTTGGGCCAGCCCTGGAAAAGAGCATCATATAGTCTAGAACCAAAATGTAAAAGCAAAGAAGACAGAAGGTCTTGCTTACGTTGAACAGCCAATGTGACTGCTGTGCTATTATTTCTTTGGCAGCACTGAAGCATAGTTTTGAAAGATGTGCACCTATTGAAGATTACCATTGCACCAGTACAATCAGTATATCATAGGTCTCTGTGGACAGTCTTCAAAGACAAATTTCTTTTCAAGAGATTTCACAGCAAATAGCTTCCTTAAATCTGCTGAACCGACCTCTTGGGTGTGACAACCACATTTAAAAATGGATAAAGTGTAGGACTGAATGATCCCATTCATTAACACATCAGCCATTGCTTTGGATGATTAAATTTCCTTCATTATTTTTAACTGCAGTACCTAAATACAAAGTACAAATATATGTGCAAAAGTTTTGTGAACCAAATCAAAATGAAATATAGAGCTTCACATTTGATAATTAGTCAGCAATGATTCTTGGTTTTCTGTAAATTATGTAGAGAATAAAATATGACCCTAGGTAAAATATGACCCTAGGTATTTAAGATATCTTTTCTTGCCTGCTGTTGCTGTTACTGTAGACATTGTGTTGTTTTTGAATGTTCAGATTAACATCGTTTTCTAAAATTTAAAAAGAAAATCTCAGAAATTCCATGCCTTTTTATATTGGGACTACTTGGCTTAATCTGTATATCTTACTTAAACCCTGAAACGTAGTCATCATATTGATCTTTGAGGACCCTGTGAATTCAACCAATTAAAATTTGGACATGTCATTTTAATTCTGTTGAGACAATTGTCTCAGTACTCATTGTGGCTTATTTTAAAACATCATCTACAGAGAGATGTCTGACCCTCACCTTCATTTAATCCAGAAGTTCCCATCAAGGAACCAAATTGACATTTTGAAATAAAATGTGTGTGTGTGTTTTTCTTGGTTTCTTTGTGGTAGCTACACATGGAATGTGAGGAGATGTAAGTCCAAAGTTGGTTACTATACAAAGAGGGCTATCATCTTTGTACCTGTTCTTTAGATTTTCTTAACTTCATCAGTGTAAAGAGCTTCCATCAGTTTTTACAAAGATTTTATGGTATTCCTTAGAAATAATTGTTGGGTTGCAATGAAACCTGTTGCCTTGGAGCAGCAAATCCACTCACAGTGGCATACATATTCCTCTTTCTACCCACTTTATTCTCACAACAACTGTGAAGTAGGTCAGGCTGATAGAAAAGGATGACTCAAAGGTCATCCAGTAAGATTTGTGACTCAGTGAGGTCTTGAATGGGGATCTCCCACTGACTTCTATTCCATGACATCATGGATTTCGGGACATTTCTAATGCTGTCCTAACTTGGAGAGTGGTGCATCCTATCAGATTTGGCAGTTTTCATTATCAGGTTGTTTATGCATAACTCTCAAATGTGTTCACTTCTGCTGCCATTTACAAAACTTTTGTTTAAAACCTTTGCTTAAAGATAATTACAGACCACTTCCTCCAAGAAGCTTGGAGCAACATCGTATTTAGGTCATCCTCTTTTACCTCAACATAAATTCTGTAAGAATATAAGGGTGAAGTGTATAATGACTGACTGAGGGCTATTCAGTGAGCTTTGTTGCTGAAAAGGGTTTTCAGTAGTGGTATATGCCAGGCAGGTCAACATTCTTTCCATAAAATCAATACTTGAGTGTCTTTAAAGTTCCTGCAAAATTTGTGTCCATTCCATTTGACCAAAACCCTGTAATTCTGAGAATTCTCTTCCTAGCTTTGCAATCTAATTCTGGTTTCTTTTCTTTTCTTTTCGTCATTTACCTTCAGTTCCCCCCAGATTTGTGGTTCAACCAAGTGATCAAGATGGGATTTATGGAAAAGCTGTGATCCTCAACTGCTCTGCAGAAGGCTATCCTGTCCCCACAATTGTCTGGAAGTACTCCAAAGGTATTCCCTCTGTCCTACAGATTACTAATAATAATCTTAAGGAACATATGGTACAGTCCTTTAAAAGCCAATTATTCAATTGATTTCAGCAATGCATCTATTTCTCTGGCTGTTTTTGCATGGCATTTGCCATGCGAAAGGGCACCTGGATTGTCATGCGATTGTGAGGAGTGATCTGCATGAATTGTGCGGCGCTCCAGGGTAGGGCAGGTGCTGCTCGTGTACTTTTTCATTTTCGGCTTTCAGCTGAAAATGGTGCATAATTGTGCATTGCTCCACTTGCTGTGTGTGTGGAGCCACCAGAGCCACAGCAGTCATGCTGCCTGCCCCAGCACAGTCTGGGAAACTCCCAGGCTGCACTGTGGAAGGAAGAGGCAGGGCTCTCATGTTGCCTGCTCAGGAGCAGGCAGCTCATGTGGAGCTGAAGCAGCGGGAACAGGTGCTTGTGCGATCCCTGCACCCCAGCTCCGCAGAAAGGTAAGCTGTGGAAAGGGTCTCTGTCTCCTATAATCATGGCAACATGTGTCATTAACTTCACTGTAACTGATATTTCTTATCAGAGGCCTCCTTGGTCCTAGGTTGTGCCTGTATCATGATTGTGTTGGCTTTTGAATTTTCTATTTTTCTTTACTGATGTTTTTAGGCTGTTTATTTATAGAAGAGATGGGAATCAAGTGGCCTTCCAGAGGTTGTTGGATTTCTAGCATCCTTCACCAGTATAGTCAATGGTGAGAGATAGTGGGAGTTGTACTCCAGTAACATCTAGAAAGCCACATAATTCCCACCCGTGCTCTGTAGTGTTCATAGTTCTTTGATGTGAAGAATAAATGAGGTTGGATGCTGTTAATGCTTGTTTCCAGTATTTATCATTGGTACTAACTGACTCGTTTTTATTTTTTGAAAGTTAAAATAAATTCATGGGTATCACAGCCAATCATATCAGCATATAGAAAGGTCAAGTAATAGTAGCAAACCAGCAATTTAGTTTATGCTTTACTTAATGTATTAGCCTTTTCTGTTCATGTAACAGAGTGTTAATTATGGCCCCACTTGAGTCTACCTAACCATATAAAATTGACAGTTTTGTAAAATTAAAAGGCATTGCCTATTAAATAGTGTCCTACACTTAATTATAACATATTTGGCAAGAGAACTGATTTTATTTTTTAAAATAAAGCAAATGAAAAATGCAATCCCAATTACGAGAAAAGAGTTCTGATTTTTTTTTTAAAGAAACTACTAACTTGTTTAACATCACTACCTTTTAACATATGATTGCAAAACCAACCAACCAACCAACAGACCAGAAATTTTGGGATTTCTAAAGATTACCCTGAGAAGTTATCACTGTTTAGATTTCACTGTCATATAGTTTCAGTAAAAGAAGAAATACAGAGTGAGTTTATAATATGTTACATTGAGTCAGCTGTCTTATTAACCATTTATAGCTTAGCTAACTTAATATTGGCCATTTCCACACTACACTGTTATAGTGCTATTATTCCATTTTCAACATCCTATGGAATCCCTAAACTGCAAACCCCAGGATTCCACAGGATGTTGAAAGTGGAATAATAGCACTATAACAGTCTAGTGTGGAGATGGCATTATTGTTATTTTATGTCTCTTATTATCACTGAATATTGATTTGTGCTCTTCTAATCAATGAGGTAGATAATACTACAATCTGTGTCCCATCTCTTATACCTGTAGGAGGCCTAAAAGTGGTATGGCCAGTGCAATTTCCCTGGATCTATACTACCAAGTTTTACTTTTTTACAGAAGATTAGCATGGAGGGAGGTTGCAAATCGCACCCAAGAGTCTGTACCCATTGTCAGTTAGGACAGCCACTTTTAATTTCCAGGAATGCCATGGGAATGCTGCTACTACATCACATGGGGTTATCCCAGAGCTTGGAATATTATGTTACAGATGACTTCATTTCTTTAATCTATCATAAGTGAGCTCCCTAAAACAAAAAACTAAGAGATTTATTACAATTAATAAATATTAACAATGTTAACTGTTACCTTGTTATTATGTGCCTTCAGGCCAGCTCTGACTTAGGGTAACTCTATGATATAGTTTCCCTGGCAATATTTACTCAGAGGAGGTCTGCCATTGCAAACTGAGACTGAGAGAATGTGATTTGCCCAAGGTCACTCTGTGGGTTTCCATGGCTGAGAGGGGATTTGAACCCTGGAATTCTAGGTCCAGCACTCAAACCACTACATCACACTGGCTTCCTCCACCACACTGGTTGCCATACAATCTATTGAGAAGAGGAAGCACACAGGAGAAGCAACTTACCCTCTCTCTTTCTCTAGACAAAGGGCATTCTGGGAAGTTTGGAAGGGTCAAGGAATATAAAAACAGCCTTGGGGCCACATGCAACTTCAGAGCCCTACATGACCCACCCCTGAATTATATCTTAGAAAATAGTCCTGGGATACTTTCAAATTGCAAACAGAATTTTATTTACTGCTGCACTAATTCAGTCTGTATATGGCAATTCACAATAGTACCTAATCTAAGAAATGTACAGGTTGTGTAATGAATTTATAATGAAATCAAATCAAAGCATGTAAATAGTTGATTTTAGTGATATTTTTTGTTTATTTAATTTATATCCCACCTTTCCCTAATATGAAACCAAACATTGGATCACAATGTAAGTTGAAGCAAAACACAATTAAAACAATAGAGGATACTAAAGTTAAGAACAATTAAATAATCCTATGGCAAACAAACAATCTATTTAATTCAAAACAATTTTTAAAAGTTTGTTAGAATAAGAATGCTAAAAATAAAGTATAACATAGCCCAGTCAAAAGACCTTGTGCAAGAGATAGTTAACACTCAAAGGCCTAGATAAACAGAAATGTCTTTGCCTGCCAGTGTAAAGAGAGTAGAGAAAGGGCCAGCCTAGCTTGCTATGGAATGTAATTTCTGCATTTCTGTCAGGCCTATCAACTTCTCTCGATCCCAAATTGGCTTTCTCTATGTTTATTTATTTCTGATATTTATTGCTTATTCTTCTTTGACCAAAAACAAAGCCCAGGACAACAATCTTCAGTGTTTGTCTGTTGTACTTCAGGAGTTTTTTCACAGATACAAAATATATTTATGTATCCCCTCCCAATAAACAGTGTTTTGTGCAGAAAAAGTGTTATTTGCAAATATTAGTTTCTTCTGTGTAAAAACTGTTGTTGTTTCCAGATTTGGCCTGCATGTTCTAAAACATGAAAAAAATCTCAAAACAATTGCCATTATTCTGATCGTGTGTGTTGGCAACATTTCTTGTTTGTTTGTTTGTTTGTTTGTTTGAAGTATTTCTGTATTGCTTCTCAAGGGCTCCCAAGGTAGTGAACAAATAAAAACTAATTAAAACAATACTGAAATATGAACATTTTAAAAACATTTTTAAAACACAGAGAAAGCCCAGTTGTGTGTATCCACAAGCCTAATTTCACAAGGTATTGTGACATGTAACAGTTCCTCCTCAGACGATCTCAGGTTTCTGTCAGTCTCATATGAGAGGAGCTGGTCTTTCAGATATCCTAGCTCCAAGTCATGTAGGGCTCTGTGGATCAACACTAGCAGCTTCAATTGAGCTTGAAAGCAACTGGAAGCTAGAGGAATTCTTGCAAGACTGGTATTATATGGTTTATAAAATACCCACCGGACACCAGTCTAGGTGCTGCATTTTGCACTAGCTGCAACTTCTGAACACTTTTCAAGGGCAGTCCCATATAAAGTGCATTACAGTAGTCTAATTGGCAGTTCACCAAGGCATGAACCACTGTGCCCAGATTTACCTTCCTCAAGAAAGAATGTAGCTGGTGTGCCAGCTGAAGCTGGGTGAAGGCACTCCTGGTCACTGCAGCAACTTGGCTTTCCAGGAGGAATGCCGGGTCCAAGAGCACCTCTAAACTACAAACCTGGTTTTTCAGAGGGAATGCAATCTCACCCAAAACATGCTGTGGTCTTGATCCCGTTTACCTACTGATCAGCAGCACTTCTCTCTTGCCTGGTTTAAGCCTCAGTCTGTTCACCTTCATCCAGTCTTTACTGCATCCATACAGTGATTCAGTACTGCCATAGCCTCCTTGGCCTTAGCTGTAAAGGAGAGGTAGAACTGGTATCATCAGCATACTAATGACACCGAACTCCAAAGCTCTGGATGACTAGCTAAGAAAATTTATGCATGATTACATCCTTTGTGGTGTGCGTGTCTATGTGTCTCTCAATGTGTATTAGTTAAATAAAGCAACTGAATAGCTCTGTTTTCAAGTAGAACCTGGATTCCAGAAGGATGCCGTAAAATTGAAATAGATGTAATAAATGATTGAAAATAGGTATTTGTATGAATAAAGCATCAGATCTTTCAAATATTTCTCATTTCAACTGACATCATGGAGGAAGGCAGTAGCTGAAATGTCTGATGCTTTATTCAGACAAATACCTGCTTTCATTAATTTTATTAAATTTATTTCAATTTTCTGGGATCCTTTTGGGATCCCATGTTCCACCTGAAAACAGTACTGCTCAGTTGCTTTATTTAATTCTCTCTGTCTCCCACACCTCTCTCTCACAAACAAATGTGCACACACAGAGTTCTCTCCATTTATCAGATGCCATGTTAATGAATGGACCATCCCTACAAACCTTAGACAGGCATACCTGTCTAAGGTTGTCATGGGTTAGATTCCAGATCACTACTATAAAGCAAATATCACGTTAAAGCTAATTACAGATTTTAAAAATGGCTATGGTTGTAAAAGCCTAAAAATCATGTTTACATTATCATCTATTAAGTGCACAAGAGTGCTAGGCTTAAAAAAAAGATGCAAAAGTAAAAATAATAAAAAAGCTATGTATTTGCATCTGTCATAGAGGATTCTGGTCAGCAATACTATACTGTATAATTGAAAAGCCCCATACTAGTGAAGCACTCTAAAGTGAAGTGTATTCAAGCAACCTACACCTATAAATGTATTGGTCAACTACGGGTTGCTCTGAGTACTAGTTGTGTTTTCTATTTTGCTCCAATTACACTCAGCATACAAACAACAATTTCTGCATGTTTGATCACTTTAGAAGTTCTGCATGTTCATTTACTTAGTATTGTGGGAACATATGCATTGCTAGATGACAAAAATACTATGTGAATAATTTCACAGGCCCTAAAATAGCCTAGATCCTATCTACTCTTGGAAGCTAAGCAGGGTCAGCCCCAGTTACTACTTGGATAGGAGACTGCCAATGAATACCAGATGCTGTAGGCTATATTTCAGAGGAAGTAACTGACAAAACCATCTCTGAATATCCCTTGCTTAAGAAAACCTCATGAAATTCACGTGGTCACCATAAGTGAATGGGTGAGTTGAAGGCACGTATACATACACACACATTTTACAGCAAGTATGACTTTTAACTTAAGTGCTATTTTTAAAATGTGTTTCTCCCTATGTCTCGTAGCCTGTGCTACAATGATTGTTTAAGTACTTAAAGAAAGGCCCTTTGCTATCTTGAATGATTTATGTTTTTGAAGTGTGGAGATCCTAGATCACTTTAGTTTAATTCTGTCCATAATAATAATAAAAAAATCAATTGTCTTTGCTGTTTCTTTCAGCCTTCTCACCTCCTGACTCATCATTTATTCTCCTAATATAGGTGCTGGAGTCCCCCAGTTCCAGCCAATTGCCTTGAATGGGCGTATCCAGCTTCTTACAAATGGTTCGCTGTTGATCAAGCACGTACTGGAGGAAGATAGTGGATACTACCTCTGCAAGGTCAGCAATGATGTGGGGGCTGACGTCAGCAAGTCCATGTACCTCACTGTTAAAAGTAAGAATTTCTTCATGATCCAAGTAATAACTATTAAGTTGCAAAGGCATATCTGTCATCTCATGTACTGAAATAATATTTTGCATTCACACTGAGGCATAGTTACACATTCTTGCTGTGCCAGCAGAATCAGCTGGATGCAGTTTGTTTGAGGAAGATTCAGGAGGCCAATGAAAGGAGCTGTTAACATTGTCTGTCAAATATTTTTGTAGTACCAGAGATCTTCTTGGACTAGTTTATACATTTAGAGATCTCTTAGGCCCTTTCTGTAGCACCCTCCTATCATGCCATGGGGATGGGACAAGAATGGGAACACGATGACAGTTCTTCATGACTTTGGCCCTTTTTGCATGGCATTTGCCATGTGAAAGGGCCTCTGGAGTGTTGCGCGATTGTGAGGAGCGATCCACATGATGTCCTTGTAATTGTGTGATGCTGCTGGGCCAGCAGGTGCCGATCACACTCGATTTCATTTTTGGCTTGTAGCTGAAAATGGTGCATGATCGCACATCACTCCAGGGCCCTGTGCACAGTTACCATGTGTGTGGAGCCTCTGGAGCCGTGGCGCTCGCACTTCCTGCCCCAGTGCAGAAGGAAGAGGAAGGAAGTGCAGAAGGAAGAGACGCAGCCCTCATGCTGCCTGCTGGCTGGCTGGCTGGCAGGCAGGCAGCAGCTGTGGAGCTGAAGCAGTAGGGACACAAGAGCCTCTTGCAAGAGGCTGCTCACGTAATCCCAGTGCCCCAGCACCAAGAAAAGGTAAACTGCGGAAAGGGCCTTTGTCATGGTCCCAGCCTTCTCCCATCCCCAGGCGGTGTGATTGCGAGTTAAATCATTGATGGATTTTCTCTGTCAATGACCTACAATCACATCACCATCTAGCACATCTGTCCTGCAGAAGGGCAGGAAAAGTGATGGCAGCACCTCTTGCCCCAGCATAGCCTGGGAAAGTACCTAGCTGTGCTGCAAAAGGAAGCAGCGTGTCTATCATGCTCCCTTCTGCAGGGGCCCAGTTCTGTATGGAGGAGAATGCTGCATCACACTCCTTTCCCTGCAGAGCCACTGCTGTTATCGCCACCAGATGCCACCCCAAGAAGATAAGCTGTGGAAAGGGCCTTAGAGTGCAATGAGAGAGCTTTACATTGCTGATATATGCTTAATTCAGATTGAAGCTAGAGTGAAATCAGTACATTGTGGTAGTTTCACAAGAGTTGCTTGTATCATTTAATAGATTTTTCTGCATGGTGACCAGGAAAGACAGGATAGAGCATCAGTCACTGTGGAAACAGATGACTTTTAATGGTTAACACCTATTCCTAGTTGCACATTGACTGGACTAGTCAGATTTCTGGAAGCTGTCACTCAAAATGAAGGAAAAAATGGATGGCTCCCACAATGTCAGTGTTATAATCTGAATTAAAAAATGCCTTAAAGATGTCACACATGTGAATGGCCATTAGCTCTCCGTGTGTGCTGTTACCAAGAAGTATTTAGGACTGGAGAACACAACAGTGACTTTCATCTGTCTGAGGCTGCACTGAGGTGTCATTTGAATTTTAATATAGTGATTTCCAGTCAGGACTTTTAGATCAAGAGGCTGTGTAGATAGAAGTAAAGGCCTAGATGTGAATATTTTCAGTTTCATCAAATGATTTAAAAATGTTGCAAAGTATGCAAAGAATGTTAAAAATGATGTTGTTCAACTCTCAAAGAGGGAAACAAAGTGCTCTTAATAGCTAACCAACCTCAAATGCTCCTTCTAAGCTTCTCACCAAATTTTTTTCTCTAGTCTGTTATTGGTGGATCAGTAGTGGATTTTTGCAAATGGCCTTCTGTAACAGCTGTGTCAAGGTTCTCTGGTCATGAGGCATGAGCCTATAATCATTAATACATTATTTATTCTGTGAGCAACATTAGGATCTATCACAGTGTTACTACACACTTGTAGATCACATTTTGACAGGTGAGGAGAATGAAACAGCCAAGCAATCTAGTGTATGAGACAGTGTAGACTGGGAGATTTTACTGAGGATGACTGTTTCATTTGATCCACTGAGCATGTGAAAGTCTTAAATGGTTCCTATGGACATGCAATTGTTTTATTTAGTAAACTATACTCACTGAATAAAAAGCTGGACTGAAATTGAAGTCATATGATGCCACACCCTCATTGAACCTTAGAATTGAAAGAGGCTACCACCTTGTTCAATGCTGCAAACCAAGTGCCATGGTATCACCAACAGCTGGTTGCCCATCATTTTTCAGAAGTCCTTCATCAAGGAAACTGTTTCCCCATGACCACCACACACACATCAAGGTAACTAGTTCATTTTTGTAAAATGTTTTCCCCAATATTCAACTGAACTCTATCTTCCTTCAGCTTTAAACCTATTAAATCAGGGATCAGCAATTTCTTGTGGCCCGGGAGCCATGTTGCCTTCCTAAAACCTTCTGAGGCCTCACTAATTCTGAACTTCTAGCTGTGGCTGAAATTTGGTGGCTGCCACCAAATCTACCATTGCCACAGGTATCACTGAAATTCAGGGGTATGCCCTGTAGCTGGAGGAGTATGCCAGAGCATCTGCCTGCACCATGGAGACTTGTGAGACTATAATCCTTTCCACTGTGAAGAGAGTAATAAGGAGGAAAAAGAAGAAGGAAATCATCATAGTTTGGGCAGCAGGGCCAGCTCTGAATTGAGGACAGTTATGCCATAAGGGCCATAAGAAAGGGCTCTAGGAACAACATGTGAGTCATTCAACATGTATTGTCCACAGCCTGCAGCAGAACTGACTCTACCCTTTTGGGCAGCAGAGAACAATTCTCTGTCCTGTTCTATGTGACAGCCCTTTGGGTATTTGACAAGTGCTATCATATCTTCCTCAGCCTTCTCTGTTCAGCTAGACATACCCAGTTCCTGCAAACTTTCTTCACTCCAAAATGAAGAAAGGTGTATTACAGGATCCTGTGATACAAGGGCAGCTGATAGAACTGCAACTCTTTAACAGATTTTACTCTTAGAGATGCTCTGAATTTAATGGGAGCTTGGTTTGTGCCAAAGCAGGGTCTAGGAATCCTTTCACACTACACAATTTTGGCACTATGATTCCACTTTAATTGCATCCTATGGAGTCCTAGAGTTTGCAGTCTGACAAAGAGAATTGGAAGTGAATTTTAAATGCCCCTCCTTCAACAACAAACACTGGGATTCCAGAGGATGCTGCCATGGTAGTTAAAGTGGAATCATATGAAACAGACGTGGTTCCCCAACCCAGTCTCTTTAGACTGAGTGATTGAGGGACTTTTGCCATTTGTTTGGCTTCTGTCTCATCACGTTCTGGCTATCTAGGTGTCCAATTTGTGATAGTGGTGAAAACCAGACAAGCAGAATTAATGCCAGCACACTACTTAAGTAAAAATATTGGACTCTCAGGATATTTATATAGGAAAACGGGAAGGATCTTTGGTATTTTTTTTCACTATGTATTATCTGCAGTCATACATGCACAACCATGGAATAACAAGACCAGACACAGAAAGTTAGGTTAAATATGGACCGCTTTATCTGACCTAACCTATGTAAGTTGTGTTGGCCTGGAAATGAAGCAAGAGGTGGGAGCAACCTGATGAAGGTGCAGATGAGACCAGGTGTCACTCCATGACTACGTCCTCAGCCTTCCCTTGGGCAAAACACCTGAGAACCAAGGGCAATAACTGGGTTGCTCCCCAGCCAGCTGTAATTGGAAAGTGAACCCAGAGGACTCCCACCCAAGTCACAGGAATCTACAACTGAGAGCCCAAATTCCAGGTTAGCCTCAAGGGCGGTCTCCTTCCCACCCCCGGGTGATGGGAGCTAAAGAGGAAGTTTCAGTGCCCTATCCTACACCAAAATGATGCCAAAGATGTACACTGAAGTCTTATATTCTTCTCCTGCTATCATCAAATACAGTATGAATAGGCAAAACAAAACAAAACAAAACAAAAAAATCCATATAAAAGGGGAAAAAATTCTTATGTGTGCCCAAGTGACCAGTGAAGCTCATACTGCAATGGAGGTGGGTGGGTGGGCCAGGAATGGCAAACCAAAGAGGTACATTAACAGGCACCAGGGTCTTAAATCACCTGGGACTCCTCTTTTTCATGTTCAGCTTTCTGACACCCAGTGCCAGCCACAAATTACACTGGTTTCTTCCCCTCAAGGGCATCAAATCACTATCCTCTCCCATAATTTTTGCTATGTAAGTCCTTAGGGGGGAAAAAAACACATGTACAACTCTGGGAACTTTGCTTGAATTACATTACATAGCATGGCATATAGATAGCATCAGCAGGTTCTTTCATACTTTCCATAGTGTCTGTTAAGGCATTATACAGACATGTCATAAAGGATTGACTTGTACAGAATTCTGTTTCTTTTATCATATCCATACTCATCTATCAGTCAAGGAATAGAAACTCATCTATTGAAGAACTACAAATCTCTACACAGGCATCCAGTGGGATAATATCCTTGAGTACTTTTTATCTATAAACCTGTATTACATAGCTCTAAACCAGAGCTTTCCAAACTTTTCATGTTGGCAACACAATTTTTAGACATGCCTCATTTTGTGATACAGTAATTCAATTTTACTAGCAAACAAGAGATTAAACTAACCTCTTATAAGAGATCCAGGGGCATACATAAATTGTAATAATGAAATGTATGGGGATACAACATATCTCATGAAAACCTTTCATTTATATTTTTAAAAATATATGATTTATTTATAACATGTATTTCCAAGGCTCAGATGGGGAGTTCATTCTCAGTCGAGGAGGTGATAAACCTACACCCTTCAGGCAACACACTAACGTGTCACGACACACCATTTGGAAAGTCCTGCTCTAAACATTCTTATATCTATTTTGGCATAGCCAAAAACCTCTTACAAGCACCAGACATGGGCAGTTTATTAGTTATCAGGAATATAATGATTTGGAGGCTACATTGTAGTCCTCTCTTTATAGGATGGAGAATGCTGTCTCCTCTTGGCTTCTTTTATTCTCTCCCTAGTCTCTGCCCATCTATCAGCTGTCCTATCAAAACAAAGGTGTTGGCAGTGCCTTATTTATGTTATCCAATCAAAACAGAGATCTTAAATATTCGGGTCTTGTTGGATATAATATAAACCAACCATGAAGAACTGGATCTTGGCTTTTGACTGCCTTCCATCAGATTACATCCATTGCACCTGTTATGAGAGTCATTAGTGGTCTAATCTGCTCCTATCTCAATGCTGATAGAAATGCAGACATTCTCATCTCTTTGTTCACCTTTGAGTGGGCATTCTGTCTGGCATTACCCTATCTCTTTGTTCTCAGTAACACTCTCCTCTCTCTCTCTCTCTCTCTGACCGTTTCTGCTCCACACTGTTATAGTGCTATTATTCCACTTTCAACATCCTGTGCAGTTCTGACGTTTGTAGTCAGCCAAAGAGCTCTCTGGCTGAGAATTCTATATGCCCCTCCCTAAACTGCAAACCCCAGGATTCCATAGGATGTTGAAAATGGAGTAATGGTAGTCTAGTGCAGAAGTCTCTCTCTCTAAAATACACATACCTTCCTGTATTATATCTTATACTACATATGTGATACTTCATAGGTTATACTCTGTACTCCACTGGTGTATTCCCAGTCCTCAAAATAAGCTTCCCTGTAACACATGGCACCATAATTGTGTAATGTTAAGAGAGCCTCAGCACCAGCACAGATCCCATTCAACCCAGAAGATGTGGGGAGCAGAATGGCATACAATCCAGAGTCCATTTGCTACCACCACCCCAGGGATGGATCCACTGGCCACCCGTGCTGTGATGAGAGGCCTTTTTGTCCTGATTAAGCTTGAACTGACCAAATGCAGTGTGTAAGAAATTTCTAACTGTTTTTCTTAAAAAGAGATGAGACCAATTTTCCAAGGCTATTATTAATAGGCCAACCTGTGGTAATGTCATGTAATTTGACAATTAGGGTTTGTTGTGTTGTTTTTTTTAAATAACAGCCTGGCTTCTCCTTAGCTGACAGCTACACACTGTCTTTGTCTGATCATGCTATGCAGTTTCATGTGTGATAAAAGAGCATCCCTTATCGAATAAAAGCAGGGGCCTCTCTAGAGAGTCAGTTATTGTTGGAATCTAATGAAAACTCTTCTGGTTCTGAGATATCGTATACATACATGCCCCCCTTTCCTTTCCTCTCCTCCTTCTACAAATGTGCCCACTTTCAATTTTGTGTTTGTAAAGTGGTTCTAGCTGCCAGTGTTTAGGTGGCAGGGTGTCTTTAGTCTAACATGCCTTCAATTCAGTCTGGAGTTCAATATCTAAAATTACAAGGTTGGTGAATAATCAGAAATGACGATAAAATAAGCCCCTGTGTGACATTCTTTAAACCTATTATTCCTGTTTGTGCCTTCATTCTTTTATTTGTTGCTTTACTCTTTCCTCCGCCATTTTCCTTGCTTCCTTTGTCCCGTGCCCTAATATATTGGCTTTTCTGCCCCAGTCCTGAGAGACAGCAGTACTACTAGATGCAAACCTTAAGCTCTCTCACAGTCTGACTCACTCTGCTAGCCATTAATTGATCCCACATAATGTGATTGCCCAGCTCTGCAAGGTCACTCTCTAACTGCCTCTCCTTGTACTCAGAATGAGATGAGAGAGGAATTGTACTACAGGCAGCATTTTCTGGGTGACAAGGTTAGAAAGAAATATAGTTCTCAAGCATGCACTGTGACTGACAGATATTTTTCGAGTTAACTTGGAAGCTCCCATCCCTCAACCCCACCCACACTTTCCTTAATAATTAGGGGCTTTCAGGGCAAATTTTACTATGGCAGAGGAACTGAGAACCTAATGTGGATTAAGCAGTATAATTCGGGTCACAAGAGTCCAGAAAGTAATTTACTACTCTGAAAAAGGCACATATAAACACTAACACTTCTCAGCTCACAAACCACCAGCAACATCTGTTGACAAATTGCTACCAGCTGAATAAAGTTTATTTTTTAAAAAAATATTATAGTTGCAGAAGATATTTCCCCAAATTTGACTGATGGGTACCCTCTCCATTTTATACATGTGAGCATTTTTGTTTTTATTTCTCACATAGTTCTAGAAATCCATTTGTTGCAGCTTTTGAAATCACTATCTTATTTTTTTAGCTTGTGCTGATGAAGTGCTGCACAGAAGTAAATCAAATATTTTTAATACAGAACAACTGGATCTTTATAGTTAGATTCCCACTGAAGTAGAAGTTACATCCTAATGTAATTATTGAAGTTTTGTTGGCTTGTCAGCTCACAGTAAAGTAGTAAGACACCCATGAAATGAAACAACAACAACATTTACTTGTAATATCCTTTTCATCAAAGGATGGAGCATCACCAGATGCAGTCAAAGGTAGGGACAACAATATTATAAATCTACCTTAAATGAAATTCTCAACACCCCACCAGCCACTGTTCAACTCAGCAACCTCTGGCACTATTCAGCAGCTTAATCTGGTGAAAAAAAAAGGAATGTCTTCAAAAACAGGTGAGATCTTACTCCAAGTGGAGTTCCAAAGGTTCTACGCATGCACAGCCAGATCCTGAAAGGCTTGCAGCCTTGACAGGGCTGGCATGTCATTGGAACAGACAATAATCCTTTGCCTACAGATCTTAGATTCCAAGATAGTGCATACCATGCTAGGTGAGCTGCCAAGTACTGGGGGAGGTTAGAGGGCAGAATCTGCAAGAGGTGTTTCCCCACTATTCCTTATTTATCATATTTTGATTCACTATTGAAAATGAAGAAGGATTGTACATAGCTGGTACCTATGTGCTTTTCTCTGGACTATGTGTGTGTTTGAAGTCTCCTTTTCTTGCCGCTACAGCTCCCAGAATCCCATAGCCAAAATAAGATGTGTCTGTGATGGTTGGGGACTTGTAGTCTAAAGAATTACCAAACTCTGGTCAGATATATGCATGTTATATATGCATACTTAGAGGGTTTTCATGCTTGCATGGATATGGACTTCTTCAAACTGCTCATTTGATCAGAAATCCTTTGAATCTGAAATGATTGACTATACATTTGAGCAAGACTTGCTTTCTTCTGGCAAGTAGGCATGGATGAAGATTTAATTTGATTCTCATCTTTCATTTGATTCTCATCTTTAAGAAAACTGATGAGGTGCATATTTCCCAAATGATTTTGTGGACCAGAATACAGTTAACTAAGCACTTCTTCAAATTTTGTAATGCCATTTTTGGTTAACAGTTGTGTACAACAATGTCTTTAGCAAGGAAAATATACACAAATCTACTCAGTGTGGAATTTTGTACAATATGTGTGTACTTTAGGGCAGTTCACATGCATGAATAAACATAGATTTTGATGCAGTTTTGAAAGCAAAATTTTGTAGAAACTGGCATGGATGAGGTATAGATATGGGCTAACTTATTTATCTGTACTTATAAAAAGAGAACATGTTTAATACTCAGTGTTATCGAAAGCTTTCAGGCACGAAGGATGATGAGGAAGCACCACAGTTGTGCATGATGGAGCATAAACTCTTTAACACAAAAGATCCGAGTCTGTCTAGGTACAGCAGGGAAGAAACTTGTCTGAAACTATGGATAGCTGAAGCCATGGATGGAGAAAAGGTTTTATTCAGCATGAGACAGCCAAGCTTCTTTTTATGCTGTGAGGGACAATCGTATACGGTAGTGCTCGAGTACCTTAGGATACCAACCTAGAGTGTGACCTTGTAAATGCAACGGAAGACATGTTATACTCAGGATCAACAGTTCAGTAGAGTGTCGGACTAGTAGAGCATCGAACAGATAACGGGCTAAGCCACAACAGCAGTTATATGCCTTTATAATGTATTAAGTAATGACATATATGGAAAACATTCTAGATTGGGAGAAGATGATCTCAATTTATAATTTATTAATTTCCCTGTCACAATATAGTTTCTTGATGCTTGCAAGACCCCCTTCCTCCTCCTCCTCCTCCTCTTCCTCCTCCTCTTCCTGTTCTAAAACTTTCTAAATGTACCACTCATTGCAGGCTCCTAACATGCATGCAAACATGCATTCAAATACATTTGAGAATATTAGTACCAAAGAATTATTTTTATTTTCATTTATGTCATGCATAGCCTCAGAGCATGCACAGAGTGTTTCCCCTAATCTCACTGAATGGCTGCAAACTGTCCTCACATGCATCCGATTATAGAGATGGGCATCAGGAAAGATGCTATTGTTGCTATGCAAGCCTGGAACCACTGTCACCCATTTTGTTTGTAAGCATTGCTCATACTTTCCTTATTAGTATCCTATGTCATTGACGGCCATTCCCTGCCTTGAGGGCTGCTTCAAGGATTTTACCTCATTTCTCTTCTAGCCAGACTTCAGACTTCCTTCTGAATAACTTGCTCTTCTGTGCCAGGCACGCTTTCCACAGAGGACTCACCTGCTTGCTTTGGTGCCAGTAGGGATCTTCTTAAGCATTCTAGCCACACAGATTGGGAGGACTTTGATTCCAGTAGTGCTGGGCAGTGAAGAGATAAGTCTCCTCTTCCTGTCCCCAGTCAGATAAGGTGCCCCTGCACCCCACGTGCCTACAATTTATTGAGAAAATCCAGAATAAATAGAAGTGTGCTACATATCAGACAAATGTCTGATTTGGTCCTGACTTTAAGCATTGCAACATACAGCATAAAAACAACCACTCTCACAAGCAATATGTCAAAGCAACTATTCTTCTGAAGAACAAATGAAATGCCTGCCACTGCCAATATCCTTCAAATTTGAAAGTGGTTGTGGATTTAAGAGAGAAATGAAAGACAAGGAGAGTGGGAGCTCTTGTTTGTGGCACTCAGATGATAGAACGGTCTCCCAGCAGAGTCTCTTCTGGCTCTTTCTTTGCCCCCTTTGAAATGTATATTGAGCACTCTTTCTGTATAGCAGGTCTTTCTTTCTTTCTTCCTTCCTTCCTTTCTTTCTTTTTTTTGGTATGTTTACTGTTTCTGCTGATTTGATTTGATGCTGCCATGCTGAAGCGGAGATCATTATATACCTCTTCATATCTGCAAGTGTTTAGCAAAACTCCAGCCAGTAGCTGCACTACATATAACATAATAATATAACATGGTTGTATTGTTCTGCTCGAAAAGACTATCAGCAACAATCTTAAGTGAATTACATTACTGTAGCTCTATGATTCCATTTTAACTGTCCATGCAACATCCTATGAAATCCTGGGATTTACAGTTTAGGAGGTTTCAGCAAGTGAAGTCTAGTGTCTCACCAGACTCAAACCTCAGGGTCCCATAGGTCCACAGCATTATAACTATGCAGTGTGAAAGAGCTTCAGGTGTTGTACAGTTGCCCTCCACATCCTCAGGTTTTATACACACAGATTTGATTATTCACAGATTATTTGCTACTGTGTCCACGGCAGCCTTACAGCAATTTTAATAGGGGCTTATAAACCTCTGTTTGTGTTTGCAGTCTCTCTGCAAGCCCCACAAGACTGAGAGAGAGTGCAAGAGACTGTGAACATGAGGTGAGACTTGTAAGTTTCTATTAAAAATGATATAGGGTAGAGCAGAAGTGGTACATGCCCTGCCAGCCAACTGCTTCTGCCTTGTGAAGGAATCCATCCACATCAAAGGCTGAACTGAGTGGCTGATGTACTCCCTACCACAGAATCAAATGTGTTGTGTACTGTATATTTGAATCTGTAGTGGGTTAAATCCATAGATCATACTTTTTGTATGTGTGTTAAATTATGGTTTGGGGAGCCTATAGATATTTATGGTTTTTCCACTTTTGTGGGGTCTGTGCCCCTAACCCCTGTGAATGTGGTAAGAAAAACTGCATAGCAATTAGATAATCTGTCTGCAATCCATTTATTATGAGTAACTGCAAAGGCAGATGTTTGCCCCCTTTCCTCTTATGCCAGCGCTACATAATCTCTGGACCTCCAGGTATAATTGGAATCCCATCTCTGTCATGCTCAGCCAGTCTGACCAATGGTTAGGAATGATGAAGGTAGGAGATAGTCAATGTTTGGAGGGCCAAAGGTTCTCCATCTCTTCCTCAGGCTTTCCTAAGTCTTCCAATTGGTGCCAACATTGGTGTCATTCCAGCACCCAGTCAAAACATAAAGCCTTTGGGACCTTACTGATTTTATCCAAAATTGCCCATGTGTTATGGTTTGCATTGTTTTAAACTACTTTAACTGGCTGCAGATTATCTTGTTTTGAGTGTTAAATGGCTTAATATGCTTTCAGTCTTTTAAACTTATTCTTACTGTTTTCAACTGTTCTAAACTGAATATATTGCACACTGCCCTGACATCCTTTGATATAGGGTAGGGTGTGTGTGTGTGTGTGTGTGTGTGTGTATGTCTATTCATCTATATCTATATGTGTGTATGTTTATGTGTATGTGTGTGTCTGTGTGTGTATAAAATAAGTGAATAATAACTGTGCAAGATGGTTGGATAGATAGATAGATAGATAGATAGATAGATAGATAGATAGATAGATAGCTGAGATCTATGTTGTATTGCCATTGCAGTATCATTGTGAGAGAACTTCCTTCCTTTTCCATCTGCAGCAGCTTTCCACACCTCCTGAGGGGCTGTCAGCCCTCCAGATCTGGATTTTTTTGGGGGAGGGAATGGCTGCAGTGGGAATGGGATTACTCCCTCCCATTTCTCCTGGAGGCTTCTGTTCACTAATGGAAGTCCCTGAGCAGATACTGCCTTATGTCTCAATGTCATTTACAGTGCTCAGAGAGAAAGACCATTTCTGTTCCATGGAAGCTTAAAGCTGTTGTTATATAAAAATTAATGGTAGAAAAGAACCGCCCAGATTCACAATTGTATTCATGAAATGCATGCTGGCCCATAATAACAAATAAATAAATAAAAAATAATGCACAGTCAGTGAAGAGATAGAGGAAAATTTATGCTAAACCTTGAAAACATGAAAAAGTTTCCCTAGACACAAGCATTTGCTCTTGTTAGTATAACAGGCTTTTTCCCGTTCTCTTTGGTCCTAATGAGGTCCTCCCACCATGAGAGATGAACAAGCTCCAAGTGCTGTTTGCTGCCTCTTCAGACCATCAGCACAGCTTTGATTTAAGGACTTGCACTTTAATCACCCATCATGTGTCATTACCCCGACAGGCGGCAGCAGCCGCAAGATACAAGCTCCAATAAATTGCATCGAAAGTCACTGAAGCGATCCTTTGTTGATTTTCTTTTACAGCTATTCAATGGCAGATCAGCTGTCATAACAACACAGTGCCCGTGGCAATAGGGTGAAATTAAACGTGAAGTATGTTCAAGGTAGCGGGTAGAAAAACTGGAATATCCTTTTTTCTCCCCTCCTGTTGATTTGAATGCTGTTGCTGCTTCTTTTTTCACTCTCAGTAATGCTGAGCCCGTGGCAATTGGCTGAAATGAACACTGCATCTCTGTAGGATAATTGCTGGATATATCATCATAGGAATATGAAAAAGTGCTTTTATATGTAAATGAGCACTTGACTTATCAATATTTTTCTTTAAAGGAGGATATTGGCTTTTTAAAGGTTGTCTATGTGATTTAATCCATTTTATAAGTGGCAACAACTCCTGAACTCCCACCTTCTGCTACTACCATACTATTTCTCCCACCCTTCCCAATGCAGGCAAACCTCGGTTAACAAAGCCTTGGAGTAAGGACCTTTCCACACTACACTGTTACAGTGCTATTATTCCACTTTCAACATTCTGTGGAATCCTGGGATTTGCAGTTTACTGTGGTCAAAAAGCTCTCTGGCTGGGAATTCTAAATGCCCCTCCCTAAACTGCAAACCCCAGGATTCCATAGGATGTTGAAAGTGGAATAATAGCACTATGAAAGAGTAGTGCAGAAATGGTCTATGTTTTTATGGCTCCCCAGGCCCCAGTGTTTTTCTATCTAGCTGGATATTTCTTAGCAGCATTCGCACTGGGAGGATGATTAAGGAGGGCTGGAAAAACAGAGTTCCAGGTTGCCAAATAGAGAAAAAGAGGAGAAGCATCTTGCCTGACCAGCTGCCCCCAGCATGTTAACAAAAAGCATAGATCTATAAATCTGATCACCAAAATGGGAATCATAAGAAAAGCAGAGGCTGGTGAAAGAAATAAAATTACCCCAGATGTATTTTGGGAGAAGCTTTCAAGTGGTCTCTAGAAGGTTCAAAACATTTTTCTTACTTACGCAGGGCTTCTATGACCTGGTTGTTTGATTTCCTCTGCACATGTTGTTAGTTTTGAATAAAAAGTTTGTTAAGGCATGTTGAACTGTTCTTTTTTGTGATGCAAGAACTTATCTCTATTCTTTCCATGTTGATTTTTTATTGATATTTTAATTTCAACAGTTAATTTCAGTTATTTCTGCCTCTGATACCAAATTGTCTGTTGAAGAAGGAATGCAGCTGCTTCATTAACTGAGGTATAACTATATTAGAGGAAACAGACCAAAAACATTTCAAGGCCAAAGATGAAGCACAACATTCCTCACTTTACCTGAAGAAAGTGTATACAAGTAGAAATGCACAAGACTACAATGCCTTTTTATCTTTATAAGTAGATAAATTACTACTACTTCTGGTGCTGCTCTACTCCTTCTCTTCCTCCTCTACTACCGCTCCTATTTTATTAATTTATATCCCATCTTTTCCCCAGTTCTTGAACTCAAGGTGCCCAACAAAAGTTAGAACAGATACAGATGAATGTTCACATCGTACATCAGTTAAAATATTATTATATTATCAATAGGATTAAAAGCAATTTAAATGTTTAACCATTACAACAGGGACAGAAAAAGACAACAGCAAAGATGAGAAAGCTGTTCTTCTCACCCTACCCCACCCCACCCCCTGCCTTAAAAAATATTTTAGCAGGAGATATTTTCTGGAGATGGAAGGTTTTGAACAAGAAAACCATTCTGTTGATGATTCTTAATTACTTTGTATCATGCCAACTTAATACTTTGTAACTGTATGTATTAAATAAACCCTAGACATTCCAGGAACTGTTTCTCATGAATATCATGAGAATGGTGTGCCAGATCAAGAAGGATCATCCTGGGCTCTATTAATATTGGTGCAACTTTCTTAGAATTTGC